>CM037857.1:37238613-37476113 GCA_021292105.1 Anadara kagoshimensis
ATAATGTTGATAATTTTAAATGTCTCTCTGTATCCTAAATTATCCTGGATATATTTGAAATCCCATAGTTGCATGTTCTTTTCAATCGCAAGTCATAGATGTAGCTAACCAAAGAAGGAAGTGCTTATTCTTCTGGAGCACCCGGTCTCACTTCTCTGGTGAAAGTTGGTTTTGTCATGGTTTGGATGAGTATTATTGTGAGAAATATACAATTGTCTAAATTTGCTGCTAGTAAAACCTAAAATTCTTAAAAAACTAAGGTACGGTCTCAAGCAAAGTTTTTCCTAAATTTATTACCTAAATTTGTGAAATATATGTTGGTACTACGGAAATGTTTTTAACATCTTGAAAAAACATTTTGATTTCAAACTTGTAATCCGAAACACCCGTGTTGTGCTGAAAAATTAAAACTAGTAATTTTGGTATGTTTGATTTTGATTCAACAATAATATGATAAGCAGTTAGAATACGTGGTTAGAATTATAACTTTTCTGCTTTACGTTTATGTCAATTTTTTAACTTATGTACCTAATGTTTCTGCTTTTTGTATTATAGATGTAATACACGAAAACATTGTTAACCTACTGATGTTGACGTCAGATATTTTTACAGACGACTTCCGGTTAAACAGGCAACTGTCTAGACCAAACTATAATAGAACGATCGTATGCTTATATAAGTCGTGCAGACGACTAGATATTGTTAAGCAGTTCTTCCAAGCAATTTTCACCCAGAGTGAAGACACGGTAAATTTAAATAGTTTTTATTTCATTGTTCATTTGGTATATTTTGGTAGTAATTCTAGAATCGTTGTCCTACATCTTCACATAGATTTTGTCTTTTTAAAGGGCTTTTGCGATAAATCAGTTAAGGCTTATAAAAGCCATAGAAAAAATAAATTTTCGGTCATCAAACTATTGTGACGGCAATGGAAGAATATCAAACGGCAGTTAAAAGAGGTTTTATTGTATATATGTACTCGAGTTTATCCTGAACATTTCCCATATCATCTTAAATGGATTGTGATCTTTGTCTATATTTACAGAAAAGTTTAAGTAGGCATCGACAAATACCTAACTGATCAAATATATTTTGTCAAGTTATATTTTTGTGAAACACAATTCTCCTACAATTTTCACAGAGGCACAAAACTTTGGAAAGACCTATGTATGCTTCAGATATTGGAAAAATAAATATAAACAAAACACATTTGCCAGATAATTCTTTCTATCCATTCACTTATAATTGTTGTATACTTCAGTTTGTTAAGGACTTCATCAGAAACGAAAGAGTAACGGGAGTAAAAATAAGGATAAAAAATGTTGCAGAGACAGCTCAACGGGAAATAGTCGTAAATTTCGATGGAGAAATAATGAAACTATGTAAACCAGAATTTGAAGTAAGGTCAGTACATCTAAAACAATATTTTAAAAAAGAGGGATCTGGAAGGTATTAGGCCAACCAACTAAGTGGTATAGAGTAAAATTATCTCCAGTTTGTTTTGATATGCTAGTCTAGTTAGTATATTGATAAGCCTAGGCTTGCCAGGCGCTTGTTCGCCTTACAACGTTCCCGTGGTGGGAACAAGCGCTACCATAGCGTAATAATAGTTACAAATGCACAATAATCCGAAGAAACCGGTATGGTGCTGTAAAGAAAAAAGGTTGGCAGTAGAAAAAATGAAGTCATCATATTTGTCTTACAGTTTCGTGGGTGTTATAATTGACTTAAATACGGTAAGTCTAAATATAAAGCAGATAAAGAGGAATCAGACGTTTCTTTATTTCAAGCTCAGTAGGATAGATGGCATTCATATCATCTCCAAATTTAGAATTATTAAGTCATAGAGCGTCATCTATGTATTTCTATTTGAAGTTGAATTCTCTCGAGATTTTACTAGGTTCTTAATAAATTCTGTGTCATTTGAATGGTTCGAACAGAGACACAATCAGTATTTGTGCACAGTTTGTTCCCATTGGTATACGGATCGTTTGTTAGAAAATTATATTACCAAACCAAACATATAGATTGTCTATGAAAACATTAAATTGGTGGTAATGTATGAGACGGAATAGTACTACTTATCATAGATTGAATTTATTATTTATGTAACACACGATAATCCTGTATGAAATATATTTAAATATTTATCTTACTTGGATAGTACATAACTAGTATAGCTTTTTTAAGATGTTGATTAAGACAATATTTTTAGACTAGAAGATTGAAAATTCCAAGTGAAAGCAATATTGGACTGATTTATAAACTTCCAACTTTGAAGGACATTAAACTAATGTCCAGTTTTGTAGTTATAGTACTATCCGAGGGGCCCAACCATTTTTCATATGAATTAGATTATTTTATTAAAACAACTAAACAACAACATGCACGCGTATATTAGTATGTTACGCATTTAAAGTTAAGAATGCTATTAATATTATATAGAAAAATATAAAGTGGTTTATTTACCAAGCACCCAGGGCGATATAAGAGTCGGACTTTTACAAAGAAGGATATTGTAGTGTTAAACTCATATTCTATTATGGTATTTTTAACATCTATTGTTTAGTTTTAGTATCAGCATATTTTTACGTTCTTAACTAATGTTTGTCAACCATATATATACAGTCAAACCTGTCTATAAATGCCACCCAAGGGAACCAGTAAAAGTTACCTTTATGAACAGGTGGCCTGAAGTATATGAAGATGGAATAAAAAACTTTAAAGAAAATTAACAAAAAAGAAACATATCATAATGCTATCAGCAAGGTTATTTATTTGAAACAATTTATTTTATAACATATCCTTTTATATTCACGTGTATTACAGTACTGGTGTGTGGTATAGATTCGGCATTGTTTTCATTTTTTGTGAAAAAATTTTAAATTTGAGAATTTATATGTCTTGAGATATTAAACCCTGACACTAAGCTAAGTTTCCTGGTTTTAGGGTTGTCAAAATGACATTGATATTTTTTATTTATCTTAATCAAAAACAAACATACCTATCCATGTCTGAATCACAATGCAAAAGCATAGTAAAACCAAACATACCAATCCATGCCCAAATCACAATCCCAAAGCATAGTAAAAACAAACATACCAATCCATGTCTAAATCACAATCCTAAAGCATAGTAAAAAAAACCATACCAAGTCATGTCTAAATCACAATGCCAGAGCAAAGTAAAAAAAACATACCAATCCATGTCTAAATCACAATAAGTAAAAACAAACATACCAATTCATGTCTAAATCACAATTCCAAAGCAAAGTAAAAACAAACATACCAATCCATGTCTAAATCACAATGCCAAAGCAAAGTAAAAACAAACATACCAATCCATGTCTAAATCACAATGCCAAAGCAATACAAAAACAAACATACCAATCCATGTCTAAATCACAATGCCAAAGCAAAGTAAAAACAAACATACCAATCCATGACTAGATCACAATGCCAAAGCAAAGTAGAAACAAACATACCAATCCATGTCTAAATCACAACGCCAAAGCAAAGTAAAAACAAACATACCAATCCATGTCTAAATCACAATGCCAAAGCAAAGTAAAAACATACATACCAATCCATGTCTAAATCACAATGCCAAAGCAAAGTAGAAACAAACATACCAATGCATGTCTAAATCACAATGCCAAAGCAAAGTAGAAACAAACATACCAATCCATGTCTAAATCACAATGCCAAAGCAAAGTAAAAACAAACATACCAATCCATGTCTAAATCACAATGCCAAAGCAAAGTAAAAACAAACATACCAATCCATGTCTAAATCACAATGCCAAAGCAAAGTAAAAAACAAACATACCAATCCATGTCTAAATCACAATGCCAAAGCAAAGTAAAAACAAACATACCAATCCATGTCTAAATCACAATGCCAAAGCAAAGTAAAAACAAACATACCAATCCATGTCTAAATCACAATGCCAAAGCAAAGTAAAAACAAACATACCAATCCATGTCTGAATCACAATGCCAAAGCAAAGTAAAAACAAACATACCAATCCATGTCTAAATCGCAATTCCAAAGCAAAGTTAAAACAAACATACCAATCCATGTCTAAATCACAATGCCAAAGCAAAGTAAAAACAAACATACCAATCCATGTCTAAATCACAATGCCAAAGCAAAGTAAAAACAAACATACCAATCCATGTCTAAATCACAATGCCAAAGCAAAGTAAAAACAAACATACCAATTCATGTCTAAATCACAATGCCAAAGCAAAGTTAAAACAAACATACCAATCCATGTCTAAATCACAATGCCAAAGCAAAGTAAAAACAAACATACCAATCCATGTCTAAATCACAATGCCAAAGCAAAGTAAAAACAAACATACCAATCCATGTCTAAATCACAATGCCAAAGCAAAGTAAAAACAAACATACCAATCCATGTCTAAATCACAATGCCAAAGCAAAGTAGAACTTATAAAGACAATGTTATTAGCAAGATTAATTTAAATGGGAAGTTGAAGCACCACGTGATATTTTCTTTATTATTTATACGTTTTCTGTATCTTGTTAAAATAGCAATCTTCAGACAGAATAAATACATTCAAACAAACCAATGACTCGGTTACAATATCATTGTCAAGTGTCGATTCAAAGTCAGGAAATTTAAATCAATGGTTAATTAATCTTTAAAATTTAATTTAAAAACTTTTTTGCATAAATAATTTCGTTTTTTTGGTTTATTTTTAGGTTACTTGGACGATTACTACCGGTGTTTTCAAGCAAAGAAATCAAGACGTAGGCTAGACTTTTGTCTGACTAAATACACCAAGTATTGATATCTACAAATGTAATTGTATGACTTAATACACTTAGTATATATAACTAGAAATATGTAGATGTATGACTTTCTATACAGATTCAACAATATTTTATTTTACTTATTTTTTATGTGGTACACAAGCGCACTGGATGACCAAAATTCATAAGGTGTTTATGAGAATGAACGGAAACTCTTTCCTTTGCGAAAACGTAAATTAACATCGTTTTCACAGAAAATCATCAACTGCAAATTGATATATGTGGTACACAAGCGCACTGGGTGACCAAAATTCATAAGGTGTTTTATGAGAATGAACGAAAAATCTTTCCTTTGCGAAAACGTAAATTAACATCGTTTTTACAGAAAATCATCAACTGCAAATTAATATATGTGGTACACAAGCGCACTCGGTGACAAATAATTCATAAGGTGTTTATGAGAATGAACGAAAAATCTTTCCTTTGCGAAAACGTAAATTAACATCTTTTTTCACAGAAAATCATCAACTGCAAATTGATAAATGTGGTACACAAGCGCACTGGGTGACAAAAAATTCATAAGGTGTTAATGAGAATGAACGAAAAATCGAAACGTAAATTAACACTGTTTTCAGAGAAAACCGTCAACTGCTACACTTTGGTATCCAATTGATATAATAGCTTTGTATGTTATGAGATGATACACCTATGAACTAAAAATAGCAAAATATACCAAATAAGACTTGCTTCAGTTATATTTAAAGGCCGAATTATGTTCATAGGTTATACTTTTGTAAATAATTTAGAACCAAATACATGTATGTGTCTAGCTCTTTATATAGTGGTTTCCTTTTTCTTTAATTCCCATGTGTTTTGTTTTCTTAGCTGCATTTATAATAGCCAAGTACACATGTTTCAGTTGATTTCTGCTATTGTTTAGTCGCCTTTACTGTTCATGTTTGCAAAATAATTTTAAACTAATTAGCTATACCGGTCATATTCAAATCACAAACAGCACAGTATAAACTTTGAAAAAATAACGTTAATTACTTAAACTTCCTCCAACAACGTGAGGCCAGGTGTTCCGGAAGTGTAACCATCTTTTGTTTAGTTCGTTACACCTGACACATGTGAAATCAAAATCCGCATTCAAATGAGCACGAATCTATGCGACGTCAAATATATCCAGGATAATTTTTGATATAAAGACATCAAATGTGATGACATCTGATTTGAAGGGCGTGTCTTGATAAGCCTAGGGTTGCAATATCCCTGATTAAACTAATTATTTATAAGCAGCCTACTGCGTTGTATAAAGTTCCCTTAGTGGGTACAATCTCTTTTATAGCGTATTAACTGTTAAACAAATACACCACTTGCAGATGAAACAGGTAAATTGTTGCATATAAAGGGAAGCTGACAATAGAAAAATTGAAGTCATCAAATTTGTCATATTGTTTCAATTGCAGTCCTTTATTAATGTCATTATATTGGTATAGTTCCAACTGGAAAGCAGAACTTGCAGAATTTGACTTTATTATTTCAAGCTCACCATATAAGTAAAATTTAAATATTCTCCAAATGTAGAATTAATAAGAGATAAAATCTATATTTTTGCATGTGCAGATGAATGATTTGGCGCTATTTTTTCACCATCTCTGCAGATTTTATTAGGTTCTGCATTTATTCTGGAATACCTATTGTTTGATGAAAAATTATTCTGTCATAACAACAAAACCTCTAACAATTTGTCGGATTGATTGCAAAATAACTAGAAATCCCTGTTCAGCACTAGTCATTTGTATCTTGGCTTACCATTTTTTAACGAATGACAAGTGAACAATTTGTTTCAGACGTTATTTCAATTAAGGATGAGAAAAAGTGGTGTAAGTTATTACGTAGCTGCTTACTTTAACATAAAATACTCTTTCCGGAGAAGAACTTCGATTCGTACCATCAATTATAATGTTAATTGTGGCTGAAAAGTCCAATCCATGACGGAATAAAGCTATTTTGAATATTTCAGGCTATTTCATAACTTTGGCATAGAATGTAGCGGTTTCAATACAAATTACGAATTCGTATTACCAGATCACTAACTAGCAATGTTTGTTTAGCAAATCAGTAGCTGTGCTCTTTTCAATGGTTTTCATTTGAAACTGGACAGGCGCAAAATAAACCTAAGAAAAAAACCGCAATAACACACCTTGCGCTACGTCCCTGAATCATTGCTTCGGCCCACCCAGAGGTTAAATAACCTTTGTGTCATTAAAACTACTGACAGTCTGCCTTGTAACATGTTTGGGTTTCACCCAGTATTGTATCCCTAAGAACGCCATACAACTGTAAAGTGCACTTCTGATGAGCATATAGGCTCAGGACTGCTTGTATTTTAAAATGACTTTGCTTTCAAAATTAAACTGAAATCAAAAGAATATATTTATATCATATAATATCTATTTAAGATGCATTATTTGCTAAAATTTAAATTTGAGCTAAGAATAGGTAACAATGAGGTCACTTTGACCTAATTATCATTAACTGCGATAATTATTCAGTAAGGCGTCTCACAATAATTACAACAATTTGTTAATCAGCCAACCTGACTTAAAGAATGTTGATTGCTTTTTTTAACTTACGACTGTTGTAAGTGGAATATTTATCGATAGCAGCCGTGTTGTCGATTATATTGCGCTGTGTCGGGATGTCAGTAGTACGGTCAGATAACAATAAGATAAATCCTACAGTTGCCCCAAAATTACGTACAACAATACACATAATAAAGATAAGTAAAATCGTAAGACATTGAACATATTGTGTATGACACCTATATTTTACAAACTCTGACAATTTTCCTTTTTTGGTTGAATAAGTTTAAAAATAGACCGATTTTATAAAGTGCACCAAATTAATGTGGGCATTGTTTCTGTAAAAATTCAATTACGGATTTATGTGAATTTTGGTCTAGTGGTGTTTTTAAGGATTGTTATTTTATGACAAACATTCAAATCCGTATCATACCAGTCGACCTCCGTTTTGTGCACTTGTGAAATTGCTGTCTTATGATCAGGTAAGTTTTTTTTTCTTCATTTATTTAATTTTTTTCGTTACCCAGAATTTTTCGGGGCTTATTTATTGTTTTCGTTTGCCTCGTGCGCCCGTTTGTCTGTCACAGCCATGTCCACTCCGTGTTCTCTGTATTTTTCGATGGAGCTTGATCATTAAACATAACACAGCTGCGCACAATCGAAAGACTATTTGTTTTGAAGCATATTCAGTTGTGTAGCTTAAAGATCAAGGTCACATGGTCGAAATTATGACAGACTTTTTTCGAGCTCATTTTACTCTTTCCAAGTAAACCAGTGGCGACAAAACCAAAGTGAATCCCTTTGCTATATGTTGTTGGCCGGGGTCGAACCAAGTAAACCAGTGGCGACAAAACAAAGTAAATCCCTTTGCTATATGTGGTTGGCCGGGGTCGAACCCAGTAAACCAGTGGCGACAAAACAAAGTAAATCCCTTTACAATATGTGGTTGGCCGGGGTCGAACCAAGTAAACCAGTGGCGACAAAACCAAAGCCAATCCTTTTGCTTTATGTGGTTGGCCGGGGTCGAACCCAGTAAACCATGGCGACAAAACCAAAGTAAATCCTTTATTTATATGTTGTTGGCCGGGGTCGAATCCAGTAAACCAGTGGCGACAAAACAAAGTAAATCCCTTTACAATATGTGGTTGGCCGGGGTCGAACCCAGTAAACCAGTGGCGACAAAACCAAAGCAAATCCTTTATTTATATGTTGTTGGCCGGGGTCGAATCCAGTAAACCAGTGGCGACAAAACAAAGTAAATCCCTTTGCTATATGTGGTTGGCCGGGGTCGAACCAAGTAAACCAGTGGCGACAAAACCAAACCCAATCCCTTTGCTTTATGTGGTTGACCGGGGTCGAACCCAATAAACCAGTGGGTACTTAGGGCAAAGCAAATCCCTTTCTTATATGTGGCTGATCGGGGTCGAGCCTAGAAAAACTAGTGGCGATCAACGGCAAAGCAATTCTCTTTCTTATATGTGGCTGACCGGGGTCGAGCCTAGTTAACCAATGTCGACCAACGGCAAAGCAATTCCCTTTCTTATATGTGATTGACCAGGGTCATATTATCTGCTCAGCCACCCAGGTTTTAGTCACTTTGAAAGAAAACAAAAGGGAAAGAAAGGATTCAGCAAAATGTGTTGCAGAAATATTGACAAAAAAACTTGATAATCACCCGGTTTGATTGGAGTTGTTTCTTTAGTCAGTCATCATAAAGTCTTTGATACGCCACACCAAATAATCATATAATTTGCCATTTTTAATGTGTAGGGCTGCGTTTTAAGCATGCCACTAGTGTCATTACACCTTGAAAAAAATGAAAAACCAGCCATTAGAAGTTTTATCTATCTCCTAAAACTAAAATATGTACATTGTATATTTAATTTAAAAAAAATTTAAATCGTTCAACAAACAAAATAAATAAACTTGAGTAAAGAAACTTACCAACTTGCAATTACATGAATGAAAATAATATGAAAATGATAACACACAGGGAAAAAGTGAAGATTGTGCTGTCTAAACGTACACGTTGTGTATGTATTAGTACCCTATATCACAGTATTACTAACCTTGGTACTGTCGCCTTTAGTGTCACAATATCAGTACGAACTTATAGTGTCAGTATCATTGTTTGAAATGCAACGTCTGTTTATTTTTTGAATGAAACAGGCGACCAGTGGAATGTGTTTCTTTAATGAAGCAGACGATCGTGGCCAAGTAATAAAAATTCTTCGTCTATAATGTATCAGTGTTCCCTATTGCTGCATGCTTATTTTGAAAATAATATCCAATATTTCTGAAATTACTGAGTTCATAAAATAAATTATATAGAGATTTGTATGTTCGAATTGTATTTATACAATTCTCTGGTAGCAGCAGCATTTTATCACTTTACTCGAACATGTTTGTTAAATACCATTTAATTGAAGTTTATTTGATGAAAGTTGTTTTTGGCTGTCTATAAGACTATGGCACCAAATGCAGCATAATTGCTCGACTTTGTATGTGTAGTAGATTTTTGCACTTCCGAGATACAATGTTTTTAGTACCAGGGTGGACGACGAAGAGCTCTTTAGTGTCGAATTTTACAATTAACATAAGCTCTGTAAAGCTTTTAATTCGACCAACATAAAATATCGTGATCAAATATTATACAATTGTATAAATATATGTCTTATGTGTGTAAAACTGAGCTATTGTTACCCGGCAAGTGAACCCAGCGGCCCAAGCCCTGGCACTTGACCATTCCTATTTTAATGTCTGGGACAATAAAAAAGCAAATAAAAAAAGACATATAAAATATCGTAGAAACAATAGAAAAAAAACACAACATCGCAGTTTAGACATATCACATAAACATTTTTCATATATCACATAAGATAAAATGCTACTACTACCACACACACACACACACACACACAGAGAGAGAGAGAGAGAGAGAGAGAGAGAGAGAGAGAGAGAGAGAGAGAGAGAGTAAACTGAACAGTTAGAGCACAAAGCTAAAATTTAACAATATGTAACTTATTATTGATGAAGTAAAATAGATTTATACATGATTAAATCATAGAGACATGCAAAATAAAATGAAAGAAAAAAAACAACTAAAAGCAATGTACATCATGAAGCAACTAAAAAAAAATGAACACATCTAAATAAAACGCACAAAAACAGAACAAATAAATATAAAAGGAATACACATTAAGAACTAAAAGAACATAAAACACATGAAAGCAAATAAAAGCATTTATGAAAAATATAAAATAAAACTAAAATGATTAATTTGTTTTTTTAATGTTTACATTTTTGTAACAACGTGCATTTTCAATATCAAGATCGAATTAATGGCTAACTGGCCTTTTACACGTGCGTGTTTTATTTGCATGGTGGTTGTAAAAATTAAATGATTGACAGCTTGATCATGTAATTTCAAAGTTTGAAAGTTTTTAATTGCACGCAATAAAAATGTTATTGACCCTTTACAAATCGAAAGAAATAAACTTACAGATGATGGGATTCTGATGTGAAGTCCTGGCATACTGTTCATGCCTGGATGATGCTGCCATACTCTCTGCCTGGGATCGTCTTCAGATGGTATCCAACTTTCAGCAGATGTTTCGACCCTTAACAATGACATTCTCCAGTTGGTGGGTCGGCAGTGGTGGCCAATCCACTACTTGCTTCCAGGCGTCCAGTTCGGCTCATCTCGTCTATGTCATACCCAGCATGAAGATTCCCCTGCTACCTCTGCTAGTTGTCTTACAACAGCTTACTGTCAAAACCATCCCCAGTGTTGTCATCCTACTTTGACAACAAGAAGCGGTACTTTCCATCCCTTCTCTCTACACACCGACATCAGTTCAGTGTACTTCAGTGCTTTCCTCTTGTGGGCCTCATAGCAATTTTCTTCCCACGGCACTGTTAACTCCACTGCGACAAGTGTCTTGACCTGCTTGGACCACATTATGATGTCTGGTCTCAACGTTGTAACCACTATGTCAGGAAAGACTAACTTCTTCTTCAAGTCTACCCTGAGATCTTAATCACTGACTGTGTCTAGCACGGATTGTTTCTGCCTAGTGCTGTTTTTTGCTGGTACCAAGCCTTCCTTGACAAACAAAAAGGTACCTAGTGTCTTCTTCTCCGGTCTCTTCTTTACTTTCTGCTTTTCAACTATCTCAGCCAGCTTTCTTAAGACTCTGTCATGTCTTCATCTCTACCTTCCTTGCTTCAAAGCTACCCCGCAGCCAGACAAGATGTGAACCATGGTTCCTATCTTCCCGCATAATTTGCATGCTTGGTCCAGGACAAGTCCTCACACATGAAGGTTCGCGGGTGATAGTAAGGTATCGAAGATTGAACGTAGTAGAAATGACACACTAAACTGGTTCATCTCCCATAGTTCTGTCCACGTGATCTTGCGCTGGGGTAGTTCCCATCTTGTCCTCTTCTGACCTCTTTCTGAACCATGTTTCTCTTCTCTTTTTTATCTGCTTTGTTCCTCTGTTGAAAGTGTGACATCCCAATGCCTTCCCTTCCTGTGCAGGTGTTTCCAATCCTGTCCTTCAGTTCCAACCTACTTTCTGCTTGTTCTACTGCTGTAGCTGCTGGTCATTTCCGTCCTGACCTTGTCTGTATGCCTGCATCTCTCACCTTCTGGTTCTGTGAGTCATGTAATGTCATTACTGTCCTGCATTTCCCCACATTAAACTCCTCAATTACTGATGACAAAGGTAGCTGTAACTTTGCTGTCTTACTGTAGAGTCCAATTGACGTAAAGCTTGGTGGGACACCTAACCATCTTTTAACAAAGCTGTTTACTGTCCTCTCAGCTGCCTCCATCTGTGTCATCGCTATCTCATAAATAAATAGCAACCACATCAACCTCAGTATGATTCCTTGTTGATAAATCCAAGCTTTGTACTTCCCTGGAAGTGTGATTTTGTCTACTTTCTTCAGCTATGATTTACTGTGGGCTGTATCGACTTGACTTGACATATTTTTCAAAGTCGCATCAAACCACTTCCCAAGGCACTTGATGGGGTAATCCACTATCGTTGGTATCTCTTCCTCCTGGATCTTCATTTTGAACCGCTGACTTATTCTTCCTTTTTTCAGTATTATGCATATGACTTCTTTGGCTTGAACTTCATTCCTGCCCATGTAACTGTTTCTTCAAAGGACCTAAGGACCCATCTTGCTTGGACATGTTATATTGTGGTCACTGTGAGGTTATCCATGAATCCTCTTAGTGGTGGTTGGTAGACTCCAGAGTTCATTTGTGGGTCCTTATTTCTCTTTCTGTTGCTGTTGTCATCAAACTCATCCCCATAGCAAAGAGGATTGGCGAGATTGTGCACCGTGTCACTATTCCCTTCTCAAAAAGATATACATTGATTTTTTGAAAAGTCGATAAATTTGGTAGTATCAATACTTCTAAGAGTTTTAAATCTACGGAAATGTCAAGTCGACCTGCAACAGATTTTTATAATTGGTAAATATTTATAGAAATCATTATCTGATTTTACTGCACACACGTGACAATTTTTGTATCAGTTATATTGAAAATAATTATTTTTAAATGTCAAAATTTCGAAATTGCTAGGATTAGAAACACATAATTGAAAGTCAGTATCCTCAATGGGAAACACAAAGGAACAAAACGGAACGATTAATTTTAATAACATAGATGAAAAATGCTTATCGGTGCAGAAATATCAAGACATCGGGTCATGGTGATGATTCTTGGAAAATTCGAGACAGTCTGGCCATCTTGTTTTATTTATGTTTTATGTCCAGGGAATTTTGAAATTGGGAAATTAATTTTAAATCAACTTGTCCCGAAAGTGTTAAGGTCTGATTTAGCACTTCCGGGGCATGTGATCTTAGGTTATCAAGGTTGTATGACGGAGTCATTTTTACAGCTGGACAGTATTAAATTTGCTTTAAAATGAGTCATCATTTATTGTGCTTATTTGAAACAAAAATTCTAAGATGCGTCATACAAAACTATAGATACATAGGACACTTTGAACTGTACCATGCTCTGCTTTAAACACACTTGATAAAACCAACTTACACATAGACACTTTTGTTTTCTAAAAAGTGACAATTAACACATAATTGACAGAAGGAGTTAAAAGAATACGAACAGTCAGCATTGTAGATACAGGTAATTGCAAATTATTGTCAGCAAAAATGTCTACCGTATATGATTTTATCTTGTTTTATCCCATAACAATATACATGATTGTATAATACGCCGTGTATTAAGATCCCATGGGGTAACATAAAGTCGATTGTCATCAATTCCGAGATCATGATGTATTTACTATAGCTTTCCGTGAACTGCATGTACCTTACATGTAAGTAGACATCTGCTAAAAATTCGGTTTGCTTCAGTTACAAAAATAAAAAAATACTGGAAAATAACAACAACCAGATAATTCCCACTGTCAGACGAAGGTCATTCCCAATGTCATGCGAAGGTAATTCCCATTGTCAGACGAAGGTAATTTCCATTGTCAGACGAAGGTAATTTCCCATTGTCAGACGAAGGTAATTCCCATTGTCAGACGAAGGTAATTTCCATTGTCAGACGAAGGTAATTTCCCATTGTCAGACGAAGGTAATTTCCAATGTCAGGCGAAGGTAATTCCCATTGTCAGACGAAGGTAATTCCCATTGTCAGACGAAGGTAATTTCCCATTGTCAGACGAAGATAATTCCCATTGTCAGACGAAGGTAATTCCCATTGTCAGACGAAGATAATTCCCATTGTCAGACGAAGGTAATTCCCATTGTCAGACGAAGATAATTCCCATTGTCAGACGAAGATAATTCCCATTGTCAGACGAAGGTAATTCCCATTGTCAGACGAAGGTAATTCCATTGTCAGACGAAGATAATTCCCATTGTCAGACGAAGGTAATTCCCATTGTCAGACGAAGGTAATTTCCCATTGTCAGACGAAGGTAATTCCCATTGTCAGACGAAGATAATTCCCATTGTCAGACGAAGGTAATTCCCATTGTCAGACGAAGGTAATTCCCATTGTCAGACGAAGGTAATTCCCATTGTCAGACGAAGATAATTCCCATTGTCAGACGAAGATAATTCCCATTGTCAGACGAAGGTAATTCCCATTGTCAGACGAAGGTAATTCCCATTGTCAGACGAAGATAATTCCCATTGTCAGACGAAGGTAATTCCCATTGTCAGACGAAGATAATTCCCATTGTCAGACGAAGGTAATTCCCATTGTCAGACGAAGATAATTCCATTGTCAGACGAAGATAATTCCCATTGTCAGACGAAGATAATTCCCATTGTCAGACGAAGGTAATTCCCATTGTCAGACGAAGGTAATTCCCATTGTCAGACGAAGGTAATTCCCATTGTCAGACGAAGATAATTCCCATTGTCAGACGAAGGTAATTCCCATTGTCAGACGAAGATAATTCCCATTGTCAGACGAAGATAATTCCCATTGTCAGACGAAGATAATTCCCATTGTCAGACGAAGGTAATTCCCATTGTCAGACGAAGGTAATTCCCATTGTCAGACGAAGATAATTCCCATTGTCAGACGAAGGTAATTCCCATTGTCAGACGAAGATAATTCCCATTGTCAGACGAAGGTCGTTCCAATCAGCAGCAGGAAATCACCCCACCTATGCAACTAAGTTTAGGAGGCATATATAGGAATTACTGGACGGACAATAACAACAACAAATATATTTGCAGACAAAGGTCATTCTCATTATCAGACGAAAGTTATTCGAAATGTCAGGCGAAGGTAATTCCCATTGTCAAACGAAGGTAAATTCCCAATGTCATGCAAAGGTCATTCCCATTGTCAGAGGAGGACCATTCCCACTGTCCGACGAAGGTGACCCCCCTTGTCAGAGGAATGTCATTTCCATTGACAGATGAAGGTCATTTCCGTTGTCAGACGAGGACCATTCCCATTGTGAGACGAAGGTCATTCCCATTGTCAGAGGCAGATCATTCCCATTGTCAGACCAAAGCCATTCCCCGTCGCAACTAAGTTTAGGAGGCCTAAATGGGCTGTCTGGCCGTCCGTTACAATATTGTCTCCGCTCCATATCTCCCATGTTTACGGGAAAAAATGTAATCAAACTTGGCACAAATGTAAACCAACATAAGATAATGTGTTGCATACATACCGAGTAATTAATCAGTAGTAGCATAGGTCAAGGGTCATGGGCATAAGCCGGACAAAAGTGTATTTATCAACAGTTTTAGTTTACAGTCTCGTAGATGAGTAAAATTGTTGCACACGCAGAGAATTACATACGCTTATGCTCCTCCAGAACAATTACTAAAGGGACAGTTTTTTACCATTTAATACCATTTTAGTGTTATTTTTTTATTAATTACAAAATTGACATCTGCCAAAGTTACATATCGATAGAATGACAATAATACTGACAATACCAGTTTGACACTATCGCACTAAGAAAATCAAGAGGAGACAACTAGTACGCTTTAGTATTATACTAAATTCGGGTTATATTTGTACACGAGTTATTCATCTTTGATTATAAATTCTAGTTTGATATGGTACATATTTTGAACGCTACTGGAAACTTAACGGGTATAGAAAAATCTTTGTTACGGTTATTAAATGGATTTATTTTCTCCGTTCCTCCGAAAATAAATATTTTCTTGACTAACTATGCAAATAAAACACAAACAATTAAAATAGGATGCTTAGTTGCGAGTCTTTACGTGGTACCCAAAGGGGACGGGTCGAGTCGTTAAATATATTGTCAGAGAGGAAATACTTAGAGGAATTTCCAGACATCTTGGAAAAACAAAAGTTATGTATTGATGTTTGCCTTAGCTGTGTATAATTGGGTTTCTCGCAACATGCGATACATGAAAAAGGTAGTCATTAGAAATAAAAATAATAACACTGAAATCTCACAAGTAGTAGCCATTTGGTTGATGCCCTTAAGCATGTAGATAGGTGAAATTATCCGTTCCGGATCTGAACTTTTATGTAGATTTTTACATACATGTATAACTCAGTTAAATATATTAACCCTTTAAGATCATCCTATTACATTGATTCAGAATTTAATTCAAAAATGTTGTTATTTGAATTATATTCAAAATAAAATTAATCGTCTTTAAATGTCACGTTAGGTCATACTCTCTCATTCAAAAAAAATCCTTAATCTTTTTACAATTAGAAAAATGTCAACTTCTTTTTAATAAGTTACCGTGTCATTTCGTGAATCACCTAGCCTTTCTATTTTGTAAGATTCCACCGCACACCTGAGCAAACTTAATCTGTAATCAAGATGCTGGAACAACAATGTATAGAATTATATTAAAGCTTTTAAACTATTGGGTGTGTCCCACACACCACACGCACAACATATACACACACAACGGACACACACACACGAACACACACACACACACACACACACACACACACACACACACACACACCACACACACAGACACACACACACGTTAACAGCTACTTAGATGTAGGAAACACAATATTGCTTAAAGTCTCTGAAAATACTTGATAAACCAGATCCATGGACATTGATAAAAATTACAAAAAGCTTAAAGCTGAATGGCCATTAGAGACGTTACAAGTACTAAAAGTCAATGAATTCTGTTCAGGAATAATATACAATTATGGATTTCTGCAAGTAGATAAGTAGCTCACTTTATGTAAGGTCTATGAAATTTGCTACACGGGTTTGTTTCATTATAAGGTTTAAAATCCACGATTTATCATTGTGATTTCGGCAATTTTCAAGATGGCTGCCAGTACAATTGTAGTCGTACGACCGAATAATTTCCCTATCATAACAGTTCATTACTTTGATATCATGGTAACTTGTGGTTTAAGAAAGTATGTGTGTTAGACAATAGTATCCATACGGATGTACATCTGAACTACGCTAAATAGTATCCATACGGATGTACATCTGAACTACGCTAAATAGTATCCATACGGATGTACATCTGAACTACGCTAAATAGTATACATACGGATGTACATCTGAACTACGCTAAATAGTATCCATACGGATGTACATCTGAACTACGCTAAATAGTATACATACGGATGTACATCTGAACTACGCTAAATAGTATACATACGGATGTACATCTGAACTACGCTAAATAGTATACATACGGATGTACATCTGAACTACGCTAAATAGTATCCATACGGATGTACATCTGAACTACGCTAAATAGTATCCATACGGATGTACATCTGAACTACGCTAAATAGTATACATACGGATGTACATCTGAACTACGCTAAATAGTATACATACGGATGTACATCTGAACTACGCTAAATAGTATCCATACGGATGTACATCTGAACTACGCTAAATAGTATACATACGGATGTACATCTGAACTACGCTAAATAGTATACATACGGATGTACATCTGAACTACGCTAAATAGTATACATACGGATGTACATCTGAACTACGCTAAATAGTATACATACGGATGTACATCTGAACTACGCTAAATAGTATCCATACGGATGTACATCTGAACTACGCTAAATAGTATATATACGGATGTACATCTGAACTACGCTAAATAGTATCCATACGGATGTACATCTGAACTACGCTAAATAGTATCCATACGGATGTACATCTGAACTACGCTAAATAGTATCCATACGGATGTACATCTGAACTACGCTAAATAGTATCCATACGGATGTACATCTGAACTACGCTAAATAGTATACATACGGATGTACATCTGAACTACGCTAAATAGTATACATACGGATGTACATCTGAACTACGCTAAATAGTATCCATACGGATGTACATCTGAACTACGCTAAATAGTATACATACGATGTACATCTGAACTACGCTAAATAGTATCCATACGGATGTACATCTGAACTACGCTAAATAGTATATATACGGATGTACATCTGAACTACGCTAAATAGTATCCATACGGATGTACATCTGAACTACGCTAAATAGTATCCATACGGATGTACATCTGAACTACGCTAAATAGTATCCATACGGATGTACATCTGAACTACGCTAAATAGTATACATACGGATGTACATCTGAACTACGCTAAATAGTATCCATACGGATGTACATCTGAACTACGCTAAATAGTATACATACGGATGTACATCTGAACTACGCTAAATAGTATCCATACGTATGTACATCTGAACTACGCTAAATAGTATCCATACTGATGTACATCTGAACTACGCTAAATAGTATACATACGGATGTACATCTGAACTACGCTAAAATAGTATCCATACGGATGTACATCTGAACTACGCTAAATAGTATCCATACGGATGTACATCTGAACTACGCTAAATAGTATCCATACGGATGTACATCTGAACTACGCTAAATAGTATACATACGGATGTACATCTGAACTACGCTAAATAGTATACATACGGATGTACATCTGAACTACGCTAATAGTATCCATACGGATGTACATCTGAACTACGCTAAATAGTATCCATACGGATGTACATCTGAACTACGCTAAATAGTATCCATACGGATGTACATCTGAATACGCTAAATAGTATCCATACGGATGTACATCTGAACTACGCTAAATAGTATACATACGGATGTACATCTGAACTACGCTAAATAGTATACATACGGATGTACATCTGAACTACGCTAAATAGTATCCATACGGATGTACATCTGAACTACGCTAAATAATATCCATACGGATGTACATCTGAACTACGCTAAATAATATACATACGGATGTACATCTGAACTACGCTAAATAGTATCCATACGGATGTACATCTGAACTACGCTAAATAGTATCCATACGGATGTACATCTGAACTACGCTAAATAATATACATACGGATGTACATCTGAACTACGCTAAATAGTATCCATACGGATGTACATCTGAACTACGCTAAATAGTATACATACGGATGTACATCTGAACTACGCTAAATAGTATACATACGGATGTACATCTGAACTACGTAAAATAGTATATATACGGATGTACATCTGAACTACGCTAAATAGTATCCATACGAATGTACATCTGAACTACGCTAAATAGTATCCATACGAATGTACATCTGAACTACGCTAAATAGTATACATACGGATGTACATCTGAACTACGCTAAATAGTATACATACGGATGTACATCTGAACTACGCTAAATAGTATACATACGGATGTACATCTGAACTACGCTAAATAGTATACATACGGATGTACATCTGAACTACGCTAAAAGTATCCATACGGATGTACATCTGAACTACGCTAAATAGTATCCATACGGATGTACATCTGAACTACGCTAAATAGTATCCATACGGATGTACATCTGAACTACGCTAAATAGTATACATACGGATGTACATCTGAACTACGCTAAATAGTATCCATACGGATGTACATCTGAACTACGCTAAATAGTATACATACGGATGTACATCTGAACTACGCTAAATAGTATACATACGGATGTACATCTGAACTACGCTAAATAGTATACATACGGATGTACATCTGAACTACGCTAAATAGTATCCATACGGATGTACATCTGAACTACGCTAAATAGTATCCATACGGATGTACATCTGAACTACGCTAAATAATATACATACGGATGTACATCTGAACTACGCTAAATAGTATCCATACGGATGTACATCTGAACTACGCTAAATAATATACATACGGATGTACATCTGAACTACGCTAAATAGTATCCATACGGATGTACATCTGAACTACGCTAAATAGTATCCATACGGATGTACATCTGAACTACGCTAAATAGTATACATACGGATGTACATCTGAACTACGCTAAATAGTATACATACGGATGTACATCTGAACTACGCTAAATAGTATACATACGGATGTACATCTGAACTACGCTAAATAGTATACATACGGATGTACATCTGAACTACGCTAAATAGTATACATACGGATGTACATCTGAACTACGCTAAATAGTATCCATACGGATGTACATCTGAACTACGCTAAATAGTATCCATACGGATGTACATCTGAACTACGCTTAATAATATACATACGGATGTACATCTGAACTACGCTAAATAGTATCCATACGGATGTACATCTGAACTACGCTAAATAGTATCCATACGGATGTACATCTGAACTACGCTAAATAGTATCCATACGGATGTACATCTGAACTACGCTAAATAATATACATACGGATGTACATCTGAACTACGCTAAATAGTATCCATACGGATGTACATCTGAACTACGCTAAATAGTATCCATACGGATGTACATCTGAACTACGCTAAATAGTATCCATACGGATGTACATCTGAACTACGCTAAATAGTATACATACGGATGTACATCTGAACTACGCTAAATAGTATCCATACGGATGTACATCTGAACTACGCTAAATAGTATCCATACGGATGTACATCTGAACTACGCTAAATAGTATCCATACGGAGTGTACATCTGAACTACGCTAAATAGTATCCATACGGATGTACATCTGAACTACGCTAAATAGTATCCATACGGATGTACATCTGAACTACGCTAAATAGTATCCATACGGATGTACATCTGAACTACGCTAAATAGTATCCATACGGATGTACATCTGAACTACGCTAAATAGTATCCATACGGATGTACATCTGAACTACGCTAAATAGTATCCATACGGATGTACATCTGAACTACGCTAAATAGTATCCATACAGATGTACATCTGAACTACGCTAAATAGTATCCATACGGATGTACATCTGAACTACGCTTAATAGTATCCATACGGATGTACATCTGAACTACGCTAAATAGTATCCATACGGATGTACATCTGAACTACGCTAAATAGTATCCATACGAATGTACATCTGAACTACGCTAAATAGTATACATACGGATGTACATCTGAACTACGCTAAATAGTATACATACGGATGTACATCTGAACTACGCTAAATAGTATCCATACGGATGTACATCTGAACTACGCTAAATAGTATCCATACGGATGTACATCTGAACTACGCTAAATAGTATCCATACGGATGTACATCTGAACTACGCTAAATAGTATCCATACGGATGTACATCTGAACTACGCTAAATAGTATCATACGGATGTACATCTGAACTACGCTAAATAGTATCCATACGGATGTACATCTGAACTACGCTAAATAGTATCCATACGGATGTACATCTGAACTACGCTAAATAGTATCCATACGGATGTACATCTGCACTACGCTAAATAGTATCCATACGAATGTACATCTGAACTACGCTAAATAGTATCCATACGGATGTACATCTGAACTACGCTAAATAGTATCCATACGGATGTACATCTGAACTACGCTAAATAGTATACATACGGATGTACATCTGAACTACGCTAAATAGTATACATACGGATGTACATCTGAACTACGCTAAATAGTATCCATACGGATGTACATCTGAACTACGCTAAATAGTATCCATACGGATGTACATCTGAACTACGCTAAATATATACATACGGATGTACATCTGAACTACGCTAAATACTATACATACGAATGTACATCTGAACTACGCTAAATAGTATACATACGGATGTACATCTGAACTACGCTAAATAGTATACATACGGATGTACATCTGAACTACGCTAAATAGTATCCATACGGATGTACATCTGAACTACGCTAAATAGTATCCATACGGATGTACATCTGAACTACGCTAAATAGTATCCATACGGATGTACATCTGAACTACGCTAAATAGTATACATACGGATGTACATCTGAACTACGCTAAATAGTATACATACGGATGTACATCTGAACTACGCTAAATAGTATACATACGGATGTACATCTGAACTACGCTAAATAGTATACATACGGATGTACATCTGAACTACGCTAAATAGTATACATACGGATGTACATCTGAACTACGCTAAATAGTATCCATACGGATGTACATCTGAACTACGCTAAATAGTATCCATACGGATGTACATCTGAACTACGCTAAATAGTATCCATACGGATGTACATCTGAACTACGCTAAATAGTATCCATACGAATGTACATCTGAACTACCCTAAATAGTATACATACGGATGTACATCTGAACTACGCTAAATAGTATCCATACGGATGTACATCTGAACTACGCTAAATAGTATCCATACGGATGTACATCTGAACTACGCTAAATAGTATCCATACGGATGTACATCTGAACTACGCTAAATAGTATCCATACGGATGTACATCTGAACTACGCTAAATAGTATCCATACGAATGTACATCTGAACTACCCTAAATAGTATACATACGGATGTACATCTGAACTACGCTAAATAGTATCCATACGGATGTACATCTGAACTACGCTAAATAGTATCCATACGGATGTACATCTGAACTACGCTAAATAGTATCCATACGGATGTACATCTGAACTACGCTAAATAGTATACATACGGATGTACATCTGAACTACGCTAAATAGTATCCATACGGATGTACATCTGAACTACGCTAAATAGTATACATACGGATGTACATCTGAACTACGCTAAATAGTATCCATACGGATGTACATCTGAACTACGCTAAATAGTATCCATACGGATGTACATCTGAACTACGCTAAATAGTATCCATACGGATGTACATCTGAACTACGCTAAATAGTATCCATACGGATGTACATCTGAACTACGCTAAATAGTATCCATACGGATGTACATCTGAACTACGCTAAATAGTATCCATACGGATGTACATCTGAACTACGCTAAATAGTATACATACGGATGTACATCTGAACTACGCTAAATAGTATACATACGGATGTACATCTGAACTACGCTAAATAGTATCCATACGAATGTACATCTGAACTACGCTAAATAGTATCCATACGGATGTACATCTGAACTACGCTAAATAGTATACATACGGATGTACATCTGAACTACGCTAAATAGTATCCATACGGATGTACATCTGAACTACGCTAAATAGTATACATACGGATGTACATCTGAACTACGCTAAATAGTATCCATACGAATGTACATCTGAACTACGCTAAATAGTATCCATACGGATGTACATCTGAACTACGCTAAATAGTATACATACGGATGTACATCTGAACTACGCTAAATAGTATCCATACGGATGTACATCTGAACTACGCTAAATAGTATCCATACGGATGTACATCTGAACTACGCTAAATAGTATACATACGGATGTACATCTGAACTACGCTAAATAGTATCCATACGGATGTACATCTGAACTACGCTAAATAGTATCCATACGGATGTACATCTGAACTACGCCAAATAGTATCCATACAGATGTACATCTGAACTACGCTTAATAGTATACATACGGATGTACATCTGAACTACGCTGAATAGTATACATACGGATGTACATCTGAACTACGCTAAATAGTATCCATACGGATGTACATCTGAACTACGCTAAATAGTATACATACGGATGTACATCTGAACTACGCTAAATAGTATCCATACGGATGTACATCTGAACTACGCTAAATAGTATACATACGGATGTACATCTGAACTACGCTAAATAGTATACATACGGATGTACATCTGAACTACGCTAAATAGTATCCATACGAATGTACATCTGAACTACGCTAAATAGTATCCATACGGATGTACATCTGAACTACGCTAAATAGTATACATACGGATGTACATCTGAACTACGCTAAATAGTATCCATACGGATGTACATCTGAACTACGCTAAATAATATCCATACGGATGTACATCTGAACTACGCTAAATAGTATACATACGGAAGTACATCTGAACTACGCTAAATAGTATCCATACGGATGTACATCTGAACTACGCTTAATAGTATACATACGGATGTACATCTGAACTACGCTAAATAATATCCATACGGATGTACATCTGAACTACGCTAAATAGTATACATACGGATGTACATCTGAACTACGCTAAATAATATCCATACGGATGTACATCTGAACTACGCTAAATAGTATACATACGGATGTACATCTGAACTACGCTAAATAGTATATATACGGATGTACATCTGAACTACGCTAAATAGTATACATACGGATGTACATCTGAACTACGCTAAATAGTATCCATACGGATGTACATCTGAACTACGCTAAATAGTATATATACGGATGTACATCTGAACTACGCTAAATAATATCCATACGGATGTACATCTGAACTACGCTAAATAGTATACATACGGATGTACATCTGAACTACGCTAAATAGTATACATACGGATGTACATCTGAACTACGCTAAATAGTATCCATACGGATGTACATCTGAACTACGCTAAATAGTATATATACGGATGTACATCTGAACTACGCTAAATAGTATACATACGGAAGTACATCTGAACTACGCTAAATAATATCCATACGGATGTACATCTGAACTACGCTAATAGTATACATACGGATGTACATCTGAACTACGCTAAATAGTATACATACGGATGTACATCTGAACTACGCTAAATAGTATCCATACGGATGTACATCTGAACTACGCTAAATAGTATACATACGGATGTACATCTGAACTACGCTAAATAGTATACATACGGATGTACATCTGAACTACGCTAAATAGTATACATACGGATGTACATCTGAACTACGCTAAATAGTATCCATACGGATGTACATCTGAACTACGCTAAATAGTATACATACGGATGTACATCTGAACTACGCTAAATAGTATACATACGGATGTACATCTGAACTACGCTAAATAGTATACATACGGATGTACATCTGAACTACGCTAAATAATATCCATACGGATGTACATCTGAACTACGCTAAATAGTATCCATACGGATGTACATCTGAACTACGCTAAATAGTATACATACGGATGTACATCTGAACTACGCTAAATAGTATCCATACGGATGTACATCTGAACTACGCTAAATAGTATCCATACGTATGTACATCTGAACTACGCTAAATAGTATCCATACGGATGTACATCTGAACTACGCTAAATAGTATACATACGGATGTACATCTGAACTACGCTAAATAGTATACATACGGATGTACATCTGAACTACGCTAAATAGTATACATACGGATGTACATCTGAACTACGCTAAATAATATCCATACGGATGTACATCTGAACTACGCTAAATAGTATCCATACGGATGTACATCTGAACTACGCTAAATAGTATACATACGGATGTACATCTGAACTACGCTAAATAGTATCCATACGGATGTACATCTGAACTACGCTAAATAGTATACATACGGATGTACATCTGAACTACGCTAAATAGTATCCATACGGATGTACATCTGAACTACGCTAAATAGTATCCATACGTATGTACATCTGAACTACGCTAAATAGTATCCATACGGATGTACATCTGAACTACGCTAAATAGTATACATACGGATGTACATCTGAACTACGCTAAATAGTATACATACGGATGTACATCTGAACTACGCTAAATAGTATACATACGGATGTACATCTGAACTACGCTAAATGGTATACATACGGATGTACATCTGAACTACGCTAAATAGTATCCATACGGATGTACATCTGAACTACGCTAAATAGTATCCATACGGATGTACATCTGAACTACGCTAAATAGTATACATACGGATGTACATCTGAACTACGCTAAATAGTATCCATACGGATGTACATCTGAACTACGCTAAATAGTATACATACGGATGTACATCTGAACTACGCTAAATAGTATCCATACGAATGTACATCTGAACTACGCTAAATAATATCCATACGAATGTACATCTGAACTACGCTAAATAGTATACATACGGATGTACATCTGAACTACGCTAAATAGTATACATACGAATGTACATCTGAACTACGCTAAATAGTATACATACGGATGTACATCTGAACTACGCTAAATAGTATACATACGAATGTACATCTGAACTACGCTAAATAATATCCATACGAATGTACATCTGAACTACGCTAAATAATATCCATACGAATGTACATCTGAACTACGCTAAATAGTATACATACGGATGTACATCTGAACTACGCTAAATAGTATCCATACGAATGTACATCTGAACTACGCTAAATAGTATCCATACGGATGTACATCTGAACTACGCTAAATAATATCCATACGAATGTACATCTGAACTACGCTAAATAGTATCCATACGAATGTACATCTGAACTACGCTAAATAGTATCCATACGGATGTACATCTGAACTACGCTAAATAGTATACATACGGATGTACATCTGAACTACGCTAAATAGTATACATACGGATGTACATCTGAACTACGCTAAATAGTATCCATACGGATGTACATCTGAACTACGCTAAATAATATCCATACGGATGTACATCTGAACTACGCTAAATAGTATCCATACGGATGTACATCTGAACTACGCTAAATAGTATACATACGGATGTACATCTGAACTACGCTAAATAGTATACATACGGATGTACATCTGAACTACGCTAAATAGTATCCATACGGATGTACATCTGAACTACGCTAAATAATATCCATACGGATGTACATCTGAACTACGCTAAATAGTATCCATACGGATGTACATCTGAACTACGCTAAATAGTATACATACGTATGTACATCTGAACTACGCTAAATAGTATACATACGGATGTACATCTGAACTACGCTAAATAGTATACATACGGATGTACATCTGAACTACGCTTAATAGTATCCATACGGATGTACATCTGAACTACGCTAAATAGTATACATACGGATGTACATCTGAACTACGCTAAATAGTATCCATACGGATGTACATCTGAACTACGCTAAATAGTATCCATACGGATGTACATCTGAACTACGCTAAATAGTATACATACGGATGTACATCTGAACTACGCTAAATAGTATACATACGGATGTACATCTGAACTACGCTAAATAGTATACATACGGATGTACATCTGAACTACGCTAAATAGTATCCATACGGATGTACATCTGAACTACGCTAAATAGTATCCATACGGATGTACATCTGAACTACGCTAAATAATATCCATACGAATGTACATCTGAACTACGCTAAATAGTATCCATACGGATGTACATCTGAACTACGCTAAATAGTATCCATACGGATGTACATCTGAACTACGCTAAATAGTATACATACGGATGTACATCTGAACTACGCTAAATAGTATACATACGGATGTACATCTGAACTACGCTAAATAGTATCCATACGGATGTACATCTGAACTACGCTAAATAGTATCCATACGGATGTACATCTGAACTACGCTAAATAGTATCCATACGGATGTACATCTGAACTACGCTAAATAGTATCCATACGGATGTACATCTGAACTACGCTAAATAGTATACATACGGATGTACATCTGAACTACGCTAAATAGTATCCATACGGATGTACATCTGAACTACGCTAAATAGTATCCATACGAATGTACATCTGAACTACGCTAAATAGTATCCATACGGATGTACATCTGAACTACGCTAAATAGTATACATACGGATGTACATCTGAACTACGCTAAATAGTATCCATACGGATGTACATCTGAACTACGCTAAATAGTATCCATACGGATGTACATCTGAACTACGCTAAATAGTATACATACGGATGTACATCTGAACTACGCTAAATAGTATACATACGGATGTACATCTGAACTACGCTAATAGTATACATACGGATGTACATCTGAACTACGCTAAATAGTATACATACGGATGTACATCTGAACTACGCTAAATAGTATACATACGGATGTACATCTGAACTACGCTAAATAGTATCCATACGGATGTACATCTGAACTACGCTAAATAGTATCCATACGGATGTACATCTGAACTACGCTAAATAGTATCCATACGGATGTACATCTGAACTACGCTAAATAGTATCCATACGGATGTACATCTGAACTACGCTAAATAGTATACATACGGATGTACATCTGAACTACGCTAAATAGTATCCATACGGATGTACATCTGAACTACGCTAAATAATATCCATACGAATGTACATCTGAACTACGCTAAATAGTATCCATACGGATGTACATCTGAACTACGCTAAATAGTATACATACGGATGTACATCTGAACTACGCTAAATAGTATCCATACGGATGTACATCTGAACTACGCTAAATAGTATACATACGGATGTACATCTGAACTACGCTAAATAGTATACATACGGATGTACATCTGAACTACGCTAAATAGTATCCATACGGATGTACATCTGAACTACGCTAAATAGTATCCATACGGATGTACATCTGAACTACGCTAAATAGTATACATACGGATGTACATCTGAACTACGCTAAATAGTATCCATACGGATGTACATCTGAACTACGCTAAATAGTATCCATACGGATGTACATCTGAACTACGCTAAATAGTATCCATACGGATGTACATCTGAACTACGCTAAATAGTATACATACGGATGTACATCTGAACTACGCTAAATAATATACATACGGATGTACATCTGAACTACGCTAAATAGTATCCATACGGATGTACATCTGAACTACGCTAAATAGTATCCATACGGATGTACATCTGAACTACGCTAAATAGTATACATACGGATGTACATCTGAACTACGCTAAATAGTATACATACGGATGTACATCTGAACTACGCTAAATAGTATACATACGGATGTACATCTGAACTACGCTAAATAGTATCCATACGGATGTACATCTGAACTACGCTAAATAGTATACATACGGATGTACATCTGAACTACGCTAAATAGTATCCATACGGATGTACATCTGAACTACGCTAAATAATATACATACGGATGTACATCTGAACTACGCTAAATAATATCCATACGGATGTACATCTGAACTACGCTAAATAGTATACATACGGATGTACATCTGAACTACGCTAAATAGTATACATACGGATGTACATCTGAACTACGCTAAATAGTATCCATACGAATGTACATCTGAACTACGCTAAATAGTATACATAGGTTCAAATCGAAACAAAAATAATCCATTGGGAAATAAGCGAAAGGCCTCAAATACAAAATACATATGCTAAATAAATATTTGTTACAATGAGATAAATGTCTGAAAGACATGGTTGAAAACAAACTAATCAGGTTTCATAAGAAACTGAATAAGGCCAACATTCTATTATAACAATCATTTAGTGATATAGTGACGTCACACTATGATATACGTCATAATTTCTCAGGACCGGGCATAATTTTCGGGAAATCATGACGATTGGTGTTAACGAGTTACAACTCATCAGGTTAAGAAAATCATTTCTTCTCAAAGAAGCAGTGTACAAATGACCTCATTGCATTATGTACCGCAACATGTTCAGCAGCCCATGTGGAAGGTTGTGGGTTCGGATCCCGGCGGCGTAGACGTCTGACCAGACTTGAAAATAGGTAGTGACTGTTCTTTCTCCAAGCACTCGACATTAAGAAATGAAAGTCACGGTCGCCTTTGGAAGAGACCTTGAAAATCGATCCCCGTGTATCCCTGCACATTGCTCTGAGCGCATTGCAAATGTAAACATTTCTGTCACTTCACCTTTTGGTTTTGGCGTCTCGCTGTTAGTGAAATATTCTTGACTGGGACGTAAAACCCTATTCATTTATTCAATCAATCAATCAATCAATCAATCAATCATTATCCTATGTCATAGATACGAAGCAACTTCCCCTCAGGCAATTGGATCTTGTAACTACATTAACATGACATTGCAGCCATACATCCCTTTATAACGCATTGGAGTTGAAGATACAACAAAATTGTTTTGAATACGAATTTTTGTATTGAAAAAGTGCAACAATTAAATCATGGAATACAAACTATATTGATTCTGAGAATTCGGTATTGAAAATCCTATCATGAATATGTAGAATTATTTGGTGTTTGTAGAGCCAATATGAAGTAATTGGTCGGTATTAAAATTGAATTACCACCCAGATGGTAGCATAATACTATTGATAGAATAAATAATTGTTCATGCTGGGATAAGGAAAGGTGACTCGCTGAGGCAGAAGTTGTAAAGACATTTTTATGTGAACAGACACGAATGAATTAAATTGATGTCACTGTGTACAATAGAAGATCTCAATTAAGAACCAGTACAAAACCTCAGATGTAATGGAGGGGGTAGAAGTCGGCGTAAATTGATAAATTTTCTTTCACTGATGACAGAACTACACGATATTTTATCCAATCAAGTGAAACCTAACATGATTTTCATTCATTTCATTGCCAAAAAGAACATCTTAGGTGTTGGCTTCTTAAATTTAAATTAAATGCACTCGCATTGACGTGATCAAATTAAGGTTTGATATTGCTTAGACACGCACAATTAAATTTTGTAGCTGAGAGGCGTTGAAACACTGTATTAGGCAACAAAGAAGGTCCAAATCCACGGAAAAACTCTTAAGCTTTTTAAGATCCGTCTTGTGACAACTATTAAATCATTGGATTTTAAGATCAACATACTACATTATATGAAGAAAAAAAAACAAATATTCTAATCCATGTCCGAATCACAATCCAGTGACAAAGTAAAAACTTTGAAACTGACAAGTGAACTTCCGCCAGGGAAGCGAGGCCGACTGCTCCGGAAGGATAACCACCTCCTATTTAGCTAGCTACATCCGTCACGTGTGTAATCAAAATTCTTTGAAAGGAACATGGAACTAACAATATATAAAAATATATTATATATATATATATATATATATATATATTATACAAAATGCATGTAACGTTAGTATAATGCCCCTGGATATCCCCACACCATTGTACAGTACCAAAATCTTTTTTCAATGTAAATATATTGCATACGAACAATTTGGCAATTTAGTTTGGGGTTGTAATTAAAATGACCAACTTTTAATAACGATTTCTTTTCCAAAACATATTAACAGAGCAATGGTCTATTTAGGAGATTATGAAGCCTTAATTTGTAGCGAAAGCTTAATTCTATAACCGTTTATTATTTTGAACCTACAAAAGAATAATTAAAAAAAACATACCTGTCTATGTTCAAACCACAATCCAAAAATCTTTTCAAACCAGAGCTATTAATTTAAGATGTTTGATACAGTTCTCTTCAATCAAACATTATTCAGAATTAGACCAGGGGTAGGTAGCAGAAAATACTTCTAGAAAATGGAGATACCCCTACCGGAGGTATAACAAGTTGCAAATGGTATCAAAATAAAGCTTATGATCTATAGTTTACTAAACTGATGTTGTACTTTGCAAAATAGGTGCACAACACTGTCATTTTAACCCATTTACTGCCAAAACTCGCACAAAATTATAAAATACACCACCTTCATATTGAGTGATTATTTTTTATAGAACTTCACAATTAGACCGACATACTGCTGTTTTCTTGTTGAGAATAATATGTAGGAAAATTTTCTAGCTGTTTTAGGTGTTGTCTAAAGTATTAGATGGGTTTATCACACCCCACCCCCACCCCCCCACCCCCCCAAAAAAAACTACATTTTGTCCTATTTTCTACCATTCTGACTTTTGCCAAAGTTCTGACTCGTTCTTATTATCTAATAAAGACTAAAACACTTGGATATATAATTAGAATAACCTTTATTTGTGTCCAGTGTCTAAAAAACTTTAAATTTTGAATAAAGATGCCACAATATAAAAATGGTTGGTGACCCCTCATTTTATAAAACAACAGAATCAGGTGAGTGCGCTCATGTAATTTCAATTTAGCGGGGTCAAACATGCACCGATAGGTTTTGTGCTAGTCATTTGTCCTTATGCCACTGAAGAAGCTTAGTATTTATGTAATTGTATATCCTTGGCCTTTATGGTTTGAAGTTGTCTTTGGAGCAGTCATCACCATAACATGATTTCAGTCTTCCTCGTCATTCCCATCATCATCATCTTGAAGTAGATTGACAGTGTTTGGGCAGCTATTGCAGCGACATATTTCTATGCATTTCAAGCCAGCAAATACACATGGACATTTTCTACCATCGATGCAGTCAGTATCTCTACAGTATAGATGGGTCAAATCCCGTATTTCTCTAGGGGGCTGATTCCTTAAGGCTTGTTACACACTGTAAGCTGTCTCCACATTCAACCCAACCATATTCAGTGGGAACTCTCATCCTGGGCATTGCAACATGGCTATTGCACCAGACCATTGTCTGGTACTTTGCTCTCAGGGCATGTTGCCTAAACGCATCATCAGTGGGAGGAAGGGATGAAACTGGTTTGTCAGTCGTGGATGACAACATATAGCGCAATTCATCCAGAGTGTTGCACGATCTTCCCTTGCTACCCTTGCCATACATCAAGAGGAGGAGCTCTCTAGCAGTATCAAGTCCCTCGTCATCTGGAAGGTGGAATTCTGTCAGTCCCTTTAGAGCCTCCTGGTGTTTCTGGAGAATGGTGTAGGCAGTTTTCTTTCCAAGCCTGAAGAAGCCACTAGTCGAATCACACCCTGTAAGGGCATGCACAGCAGGTAGAATAGAACACTGTTCCTTCCCAATCACCTTGGCAATTTTTGATACTGGAATGAACCGCTCCTTGGTGACAAACTTTCCTGAGTGGCTGGCATGCATGTATACATCATTGCTCAATTGACCTTCACTTTGATAGTACAACAAAATAACCAGTACGTCTGTATCATCACATCTGACAACAGTTCGGGGAAAGGTAGACAAATGGGTGGCATGCAATATCATCCTAGTATCTGCTTCATCATGGGTTGAAGATAGCTCCTCCAGATCTCTTGTTCCAAGATTTGTTATCTCTCTCACAGCTTCTCGGTTATGGTGACCTCCAGCAATCACAAGTTTATGTTCTTGAGAAATTTTGTCTGGTACATTTTTCTCAATGTACTCGCTCAAGAAGTAGATGAGAGCTGCTTTGTTCTGTCCTGACTTGAGAAATTGTCTGTAGTTAGGGACTTGTCTATTTCCTATTATCTTGTTAGATGGTCCATCAGCACCTATATCGCCACGTCGTTGCCACTCGTTGCCTTTGATACTTGAACTTACGTCATACCGATCAAACACCAGGGTCAGAATTTCTATACCAAGGTCAGGGTTGTTGTACAGTCTGATCAACCTCTTGACTACAATCTCCCCGAGGTCATCAAAGGTTTTGAATTGACGTTGCAATCAAAGGCAACGAGTGGCAACGAGTGGCAACGACGTGGCGATATAGGTGCTGATGGACCATCTCACAAGATCATAGGAAATAGACAAGTGTACCAAAAATGTACCAGACTAAATTTCTCAAGAACATAAACTTGTGATTGCTGGAGGTCATCATAACCGAGAAGCTGTGAGAGAGATAACAAATCTTGGAACAAGAGATCTGGAGGAGCTATCTTCAACCCATGATGAAGCAGATACTAGGATGATATTGCATGCCACCCATTTGTCTACCTTTCCCCGAACTGTTGTCAGATGTGATGATACAGACGTACTGGTTATTTTGTTGTACTATCAAAGTGAAGGTCAATTGAGCAATGATGTATACATGCATGCCAGCCACTCAGGAAAGTTTGTCACCAAGGAGCGGTTCATTCCAGTATCAAAAATTGCCAAGGTGATTGGGAAGGAACAGTGTTCTATTCTACCTGCGGTGCATGCCCTTACAGGGTGTGATTCGACTAGTGGCTTCTTCAGGCTTGGAAAGAAAACTGCCTACACCATTCTCCAGAAACACCAGGAGGCTCTAAAGGGACTGACAGAATTCCACCTTCCAGATGACGAGGGACTTGATACTGCTAGAGAGCTCCTCCTCTTGATGTATGGCAAGGGTAGCAAGGGAAGATCGTACAACACTCTAGATGAATTGCGCTATATGTTGTCATCCACTACTGTATTTAACGTGAATTGCCAATTTTCAAAGTTTTTACTTTGCTTTTTGGTTTGTGATTTGAACATGGAATGGTATGTTTGTTTGTTGTTTTGCTTTGGGATAGTGATTTGGACATGAATTGGTATGTTTGTTTTACTGACATTTTTGGTTGTGATTTGGACATGAATTGGTATTTTTGTTTTTACTTTGATTTTGTGTTTGTTATTTGGACATGGATGTGCATGTTTTTTTTTTGTTTTGTTTTTTTTCTTTGGAGTTGTTATTTGAACATGGATTGATATGTTTGTTTTACTTCGCTTTGGGATTGTGATTTGGACATGGATTGATATATGTTTGTTTTTACGTCGATTTGAGATCGTGATTTCGACATAAATTGCTACGCTTGTTTTTTTTTTTTTAAATTTTTACTTTGCTTGGGATTGTAAGTTGGACATGGATAGGCATACATGTTTGATTTGAACTATATTCCAGATTATTTTACTCGTTATTAATACCGGTGTTTTTGTAAACAGCAGGTATTGACAAACCTTTTTACGACAAAATTGACAATTTGCCTTATTTCATGACGCAAAAAATCCTGATTTACACTTTATCAAATCTGATTTTAACATATAACGTCGTTTGACCTATTGATTGGAGATAAATTCACACATTATATATTCACATCAATAAGCCATTTCAATCCGACCTTACATTTTTGTATCGTAGTATTGAGATTTCTAAGTCGGTAACCGATCCCCACATTTATCCCACGATTTTAGGCCATACCTGAATTTTTGCATAATCTGTCAAAAGTAGACAAATATTACGCTTGATATTGCATTAGTTTTGATTAAATAAACAATTTACGGCCAATGAACGCATAACAAACATATGGTCAGGTTTTCTATATGATTTGATATTTGCACTAACTTAACCTTTTTTAGGAATATATGGCAAAACAATTGCTGTAAAGCCGTGAAGACTAGATAAGCCGGTATAAGGTATTCTCTGTATTTAGTGTCTCTTCAGGTGTTATACCAGTTGATACTGTCTCGTTGTTCTTGTTGAAAAGTAATCATACAGAGCTTTATGAATGACATTTTTGAGGACAGTAAATTGACAATTTTTCTACACGCACACCTGCAAGCGCGGTCTCCAGAAATTTCAGTATTTGGAACAAATTCGTGAGTTATCCTATTATTTTAACTATTACATTTCAATAATACCTTGCTGGGAGTCAACAGTGTGGGTGTTATTGCTGTTTGTTTCAGGACTATAGTAAAGGTGTATCGGTTATCTAGAGGGCGGTACTGTTTGAAAACAAATTGAATTTTAAATGAACTTGGGTACATTTTTCTATATATAATTTTCTGTCTACTTTTCTTATCTTTGTACAAATTTAATGGACATTCTGATCACAGCGGTTAGTTATTTTTATTGACTGTTTCCTATTAACTGTTTCCACATGGTCTAGTAAAAAGAGATAGGTAATATTAAATCATCCCAGAATTGGTCTTTTCATCAGCCGGTCCTATTAAAATTACATTGTGTAGACGATTTATTGTTAATAAAGTTCGTTGGTGGATTTTAAAAATCGCCGTTTCTATAATTGATTTTTTTCACTTTTTAAGGTCTATAAATTTGTTTGTCTCAATGTTACATTTTAGCCTTTGAAGATTTTAGAAGTCTTAGCGGTTTAGGTAGTAAATATTTGATAAACACCAGATATTTCTAAAGACTTAAATAATATTTTTATTTCATTAACTTTTATGCAGACTTAATGGAAACGTTTTATCATGTGATTTGTTATAACTACTGTCCGTGTAATTGTGTTTGTGACAGCAAATAAATCAATAAAATTAAAATAATTTTTGGTATCATACACTTACTCTACATCCTCAGTTATATACTCATGTATTATTTTCGCAAAATTTCTATCAAAGATATTTTGCGGCATAACATTTTTCGCGGTATTCTTCTCTGAGCTGCTATGTATGTAAAATCGAATATTCTCCCTTCGTCATGTTCAAATCATCTTTGTACTGTATTTCGTTATAAAACATTTATATTTTTGTACATGGATTTCGCGAATTACGGGAAAATAACAAGTTTTACACATGAATTTCGCAAATTTCGGGAAAATAACATGCACGCGAAAATTTCAAGTTTTAAAGTATCTTAATGTTGAGAAAAATGCTAAGACGATGTAAATTCTACATGATGCAATTAAACAAATATATCTGTCCATGTCGCAATCATAATCCAAACAGTTAAAACTGAAATCCTATACAAATTAAGTAAATCACGTAAACATCCGCCATTGAAATGAGACCGGGTGCTCGGGAAGGGCAAATACCTCCTATTTAGCTAGCTATACCCGCCACGTGCGGAATCATAAATGAGTAAAACGAAAGCATGAAACTATAAGAAGTCCAATATATCCAGAGTAATTTTGGATACAGAGACATTATACTTATCAACGATATTGTGAAGGCAGCCATGGAACTTTTTAAGGGCCTTGATAAGCCTATGATTGATATATACATTTGTAAGCTGCTTGCTTTGTTACAAATGAGCCGTTTCTACCTAGAGATGCATCTACAGTTGACACCACTTCCGCTGTAAACATGGCACTTTTTGACATCCTTTATCTTTAAAATCCCCATTATAGGAGCATTATACTTCAAGTAGTTATGTCCAATGATAATAGAGGGCGCATATATACAAGTAGCAAGGCTTAACTAAATGGATAACTCGAAAGTTTGTTTTTAAGGTTCAAAATTCACTGTCACAAACACAGTTGCAGTAGTATTAATACCGTATATAGTATCACAGAGTCTGACTTTTACGAGTACATGCACGCTTCACTAAAATAATTCAAGTGCTGAAACACTATATACCGATACTGTCATGTGCTACTTTTGAATTTTTATGAAATAATAAATACAAAAGTAGGATTGTCATGTGCTACTTTTGAATGTATTTTTTCATAAAAATTTAAAAGTAGCACATGACAGTACTATAAAATCATTTATTTGCACTGGTCTAATTTTCGTGGTAATAACACTATTATGTGGGGTTGTAAAATCGTGGTTTGTTGCTTTCGCTTAATGTAAGTTATGAAATGTATATTTGACATGAAATTTGTGGGGCATGTTATCCGCGAAAAATTGGGGACAACACGATTTTTTTTTATTTCACGACTGTTTGTTTATACAGCGTATATATACATGTACATGTGTATAATCATTTATTAATATAAACTGACCATTTTTATATAAATTTCAAAAAACATACCAATCTATGTCCAAATGACAATTCCAAAGCAAAGTAAAACATTTAAGCTGTCAAATTAAACGAAACACGGGAACTCCAAACAGAGAAATAAAGCCGGGTAAGGGAGGAAAGGTTAGCACTGTAACGCCACATAGCGGTGTTGCCGCATAAACGCGCCCGACACGTTTATGTGGGGAATTTCAACACATAAAGAGGAACCTTTTATGCAACAAAAAGGGCACTTTTCGCCGAATAAAGAAAACATTTAAAGCATGATACCATAATATCCTTCACTGTCATCACCTAGAGACTACAATACCACAGGATTTATGGACAGACTAGAAGACGGAAAAGCAAAAGTAGACATTTTGCCAAAATCACAATTTAACTACCATCAACATTACAGTCACCAACGCCACCGCCGTCGTCGTCGACAGTAACATTGTCGTCGCCCTCTCATCGTCCCCATTCTCCACAACCTCTTTACAATTATTATTACTATTACCAACAACAACATATATTCTCAATTGTCACCGTCGTCATCATCATTAAAGTCACCATCACCGTTTTTTTTTTAGATATAAGTTCTTTTTCAGATTCATACTAAGTCGTTTAAATTAGTCCTCTTTTTTCGTATAAAAGGCACCCTTGTGCCGCATATATGCACACCATCTTTATGCGTTGAACACGGCCTCATAAACGTGACCGACCTCTTTATGCGTTGAAATTCCCTGCATAGACGTGCCAGGCGCGTTTATGCGGCAAAACCGCTATGTGGCGTTACAAAGCACCTCGTGTTCGCCACGTGTGAAATAAAATGGGGAATGAAAGGAAACGGAACTATAGGACCTCAAATATATCCTCAAATATATCCAGTGACTGTGTTATTTTAGATACAGACACATCATACTTATCAAAAATACTGTGATGACGACCATAAAACTTTTTGAGGTCCTTGATATGCCTAGGCTTACAATAGCCTTGCACCAACAATTTATTTGTGAGCAGTTTTCATCGTTGTGTTGTATTAAGTTCCCGTAGTGGGAACAAGCTCTATAGCGTATTAATCGTGAAACAAAAACACCATAAGCAGGAGAATCAGGTATATTGCTGCATTGAAAAGGAAAGTATTGAAGTCATCACGTTTGTCGTACAGCTTGAAATGTAACAGTTCGTTAGCGTCATATAACGGAGGTAGAAGCAGAACTTGAGGAATCAGTCATATCTTTAATTTCAAGCTCACTAGGATAGATAGAACGTCATCTATATCTGCATGTGTAGTTGAATGATTTGGCAACAGTCCTCTGTCCAGATTTAACAAGGACCCAACAATGGAAATGTTTTAGCCTATTTACAGTTTGTGACTCATTCGGCATACTTTTAAACGAACACGGCTTACAATTTAAGAACGTTTCTGATCACTTTATTGAAAACCCCAATCTGAATATAATCAGGATTTATTCTTTACTTTCAAGTCTTCCCGAAGTACAGGCTGGACTTATCCATCGTTATATATTCTATAACTGATACAACTTCTTCTCTACGGCTCTTCACATTACTCTTACAGTATTACAAGAATTCATTAAGGATTCATTATGGTTTTCAACCATTCAATTATTACTATCTCATTCTAAACTGCCGAAATTTGAGCGTTAAGCTAAAAAATTAGTGCAAAATCGAACGCTAATTTCCGTCCCTTGTTACACACACACACACACACACACACACACACACACGTATGTAGCTCAGTTTGTGTTTTTAACTTTTATTTTTGTATATATATATATATATATATATATATATATATATCCACAGCCTTTTGGCAGCCGCTAGGTATCCCACCGTGGCTTTTTTGGTCACATTACATTGTATGTGATCCAGTTTGTGTTTTATATTGTTATTCTTGTATACATGCAATATCCTTTGTTATTTATAAGCTATATGTATTACGTACCTATCGGAAGTTTAACACTGAGCTGATGAAAAGTAGTAGAATCTCGATTGCCGAGAGGCGCGGCAATATATGGATAGTGAGTGACTATAAAGCTTCCGACTGAAAGATAAAAGTTGCTGGAGTCCGAAGAGATACAGAAATCTAGGAGTAGATATTATTCTCGATAATCCGTTGGCTTAGTGTAAAATATTCGACAGGCCTGTGCTGTATTTTAAGTGGTCTCAATTGAACGAAAACTTTACATGTCATGGATCCTGCCCAGTCTCTTGAAAAAATATTGCTTTTAAAAACCAAAATAAATTTTTTTATAAAAACTATCATATTCTAGCGCATGAGGTTATCATTTTGATATCCCCAGCAAACTAAATATACTTTCTGATACATACTCAAAAAAATTAGGGACCAATGTAAAATTTGAAATAAAAATAAAAAACTGCAAAATACAGTCCAACCTGCCTTAAAGGCCATCTCTATATAAGGGTAATTTGCTTATAAAGGCCAGTATAATTGTATGCAAATTGTTCTTTATTCATGTTATTTGAACCTGTATATAAAGGCCAATTTTATTGGTTCCTTTGGGTGGCCTTTATAGACAGGTTTGACTGTATATAATCCATCTGTATTGATCTTGCTCTCTTTTTGTTTCAAATGATGTAATGAAGTGTTTTTGTACATGAAAGTAAATCACGAAAAAGTGTGACGATGATGGGATTCAGTACGTTCTACAAAAATAAGTAATGTTGTTTATGTGGTCCTTAAGAACTTTTTTGCTTATAAGCAACAAACCATGTCGTTACTGACAAGCCGATCGTGTAATCATAAATCATAGTCCATTTGATTAAATTCTATGGATTTTTAAAAAAAAATCTAAATTATTAATAATGTTTTTTATGCGGCGTCTGATAAAACATCTGGTGAACGCGAAAGATTGAATAAATAAATGGTACCTACAATTTGAGAAAAAAAAATCAGATTACAAAATGGCATGAACAAGCTTTGGTACGCCACGTAGCGGTGTTGCCGCATAAACATGTTCCAACACGTCTTTGCGGGGCATTTCAACGCATAAAGAGAACGATTTTATGTGGCAAAAAGGATACATTACGCCGCATAAAAAACATTTACTATCATCACCTACACCTCCATCATCATTACCACCTTGAATAAAACACCACCACCATCTCTATCATTGTGATGATCATACTTGTCATTATTATTATTATTATTATTATTATTATTAAAAGTAAAAGTCGAAATTCTGCCAAAATCACAATTTAACGACCATCAACATTACAGTCACCATCGCAACCGCCGTCGGCACGACGACGGTAATATTGTCGTCGCGCTCTAATCGTCCCCGTCCCCATCCCCATCTCCTCCTTAATATTATTATTACCATTATCAGCAAAAACTTAAATTCTCAATTGTCACCATTGTCGTCATAATTCATGTCACCACCACGTCATCATTATTATGTCACCACCACCGTTTTAGTCGAGATATAAGCTCTTTTTAAAATTCATACTAAGTCGTTAAAATGTTTCCTCTTTATGCGTCAAAAAGCATGTAAGCAACAAATCTTTATGCGTTGAACGCCGCTATGTGGCGTTACAAATTAAGCTTTCTAGAAATGAAATTAATAAGTTTGCAGGTAATTGTTCTATTTCAAAGAGTTCATGCGTCCTACACGAAATACTGTCCAGAACGAATTCAAATTCGAGGTCAAAAAGTGTTGATCTCACATTTTAGAGATTATTGTGTCCATCAGATTAAGAAGAAATTTGGCCGATTAATAAAAGTAGTCTGCAAGGGGCATCCATTTTTATTGCGCAAAGATAATTTTAATAAAATGGTTTGTTTTCACTTTTGATCAAAGTATACAGACCTTATTTAACGGGTTTATGTTTAACTTCATAAATTTATTTTATCAATCAAACGTCTAAGACTGGGAGTAATTACATGGGCGTGGAAGTATCTCAATTTTTTATCGGGAAATAGTAATTGGTGTAATAACACTAATGTCACCGTTTTGACCTTATTAATTAAGGAAGCACGCCACATTTTTCAGCCTGATAATTTTTTGGTGATTAAATTTTGTTTTTTCAATGTTACATATATATCCACTTATTTATAACCAAACCCTGTATAACATTGACTCGCCGAAGATCAGGCGAGGCTTAAAAAGAACTTCAGAAAAGCAAGACACCAAACCTAACCCACCAATTCTGGAATCTATATCACTTGAATTTGTCAATACACCCTGGCGGGGTCTAAAATACCTACATACTTCTTTATTTTAATTGATGAATTTCAATTGATTTAACAGCAGAATAATATAACTATATATAGACCAAACATTTATATATACATGTACAGTACAGACCTGTGGAAAGTTTAACACTGATCTACCGAAAATAAGTCGAAGATCGGCCTCCGAGTGGACGAGACATGTATGTCTATAGATACCAGGGGATATCTACAGACTTTTAAGACACTGAAATTAGATAAAAAGGGACCTAGAGTAACGGATGATTTGACATTAAGTCTTAGCTCATCGTAAATCTTTCGACAGGTCTGTACTGTATACTGTCGAAAGTTTAACAATAACCTAATGTTCATAAGATGTATAAGCTCAGTTACATAGCGGCAGAGATGTAGAAAGCCAGGGACGGAAATAACTGTCGAGAGACAGATAACAGTTCCTGAAATGATGCAGTGAGGGACGGAAATAACTGTCGAGAAATAAATAACAGTTCCTGAAATGATGCAGTGAGGGACGGAAATAACTGTCGAGAAACAGATAACAGTTCCTGAAATGATGCAGTGAGGGACGGAAATAACTGTCGAGAGACAGATAACAGTTCCTGAAATGATGCAGTGAGGGACGGAAATAACTGTCGAGAGACAGATAACAGTTCCTGAAATGATGCAGTGAGGGACGGAAATAACTGTCGAGAGACAGATAACAGTTCCTGAAATGATGCAGTGAGGGACGGAAATAACTGTCGAGAGACAGATAACAGTTCCTGAAATGATGCAGTGAGGGACGGAAATAACTGTCGAGAGACAGATAACAGTTCCTGAAATGATGCAGTGAGGGACGGAAATAACTGTCGAGAGACAGATAACAGTTCCTGAAATGATGCAGTGAGGGACGGAAATAACTGTCGAGAGACAGATAACAGTTCCTGAAATGATGCAGTGAGGGACGGAAATAACTGTCGAGAGACAGATAACAGTTCCTGAAATGATGCAATGAGGGACGGAAATAACTGTCGAGAGACAGATAACAGTTCCTGAAATGATGTAGTGAGGGACGGAAATAACTGTCGAGAGACAGATAACAGTTCCTGAAATGATGCAATGAGGGACGGAAATAACTGTCGAGAGACAGATAACAGTTCCTGAAATGATGCAGTGAGGGACGGAAATAACTGTCGAGAGACAGATAACAGTTCCTGAAATGATGCAATGAGGGACGGAAATAACTGTCGAGAGACAGATAACAGTTCCTGAAATGATGCAGTGAGGGACGGAAATAACTGTCGAGAGACAGATAACAGTTCCTGAAATGATGCAGTGAGGGACGGAAATAACTGTCGAGAGACAGATAACAGTTCCTGAAATGATGCAGTGAGGGACGGAAATAACTGTCGAGAGACAGATAACAGTTCCTGAAATGATGCAGTGAGGGACGGAAATAACTGTCGAGAGACAGATAACAGTTCCTGAAATGATGCAATGAGGGACGGAAATAACTGTCGAGAGACAGATAACAGTTCCTGAAATGATGCAATGAGGGACGGAAATAACTGTCGAGAGACAGATAACAGTTCCTGAAATGATGTAGTGAGGGACGGAAATAACTGTCGAGAGACAGATAACAGTTCCTGAAATGATGCAATGAGGGACGGAAATAACTGTCGAGAGACAGATAACAGTTCCTGAAATGATGCAATGGGGACGGAAATAACTGTCGAGAGACAGATAACAGTTCCTGAAATGATGCAGTGAGGGACGGAAATAACTGTCGAGAAATAAATAACAGTTCCTGAAATGATGCAGTGAGGGACGGAAATAACTGTCGAGAGACAGATAACAGTTCCTGAAATGATGCAGTGAGGGACGGAAATAACTGTCGAGAGACAGATAACAGTTCCTGAAATGATGCAGTGAGGGACGGAAATAACTGTCGAGAGACAGATAACAGTTCCTGAAATGATGCAATGAGGGACGGAAATAACTGTCGAGAGACAGATAACAGTTCCTGAAATGATGTAGTGAGGGACGGAAATAACTGTCGAGAGACAGATAACAGTTCCTGAAATGATGCAATGAGGGACGGAAATAACTGTCGAGAGACAGATAACAGTTCCTGAAATGATGCAATGAGGGACGGAAATAACTGTCGAGAGACAGATAACAGTTCCTGAAATGATGCAGTGAGGGACGGAAATAACTGTCGAGAAATAAATAACAGTTCCTGAAATGATGCAGTGAGGGACGGAAATAACTGTCGAGAGACAGATAACAGTTCCTGAAATGATGCAGTGAGGGACGGAAATAACTGTCGAGAGACAGATAACAGTTCCTGAAATGATGCAGTGAGGGACGGAAATAACTGTCGAGAGACAGATAACAGTTCCTGAAATGATGCAGTGAGGGACGGAAATAACTGTCGAGAGACAGATAACAGTTCCTGAAATGATGCAGTGAGGGACGGAAATAACTGTCGAGAGACAGATAACAGTTCCTGAAATGATGCAGTGAGGGACGGAAATAACTGTCGAGAGACAGATAACAGTTCCTGAAATGATGCAGTGAGGGACGGAAATAACTGTCGAGAGACAGATAACAGTTCCTGAAATGATGCAGTGAGGGACGGAATAACTGTCGAGAGACAGATAACAGTTCCTGAAATGATGCAGTGAGGGACGGAAATAACTGTCGAGAGACAGATAACAGTTCCTGAAATGATGCAGTGAGGACGGAAATAACTGTCGAGAGACAGATAACAGTTCCTGAAATGATGCAGTGAGGGACGGAAATAACTGTCGAGAGACAGATAACAGTTCCTGAAATGATGCAGTGAGGGACGGAAATAACTGTCGAGAGACAGATAACAGTTCCTGAAATGATGCAGTGAGGGACGGAAATAACTGTCGAGAGACAGATAACAGTTCCTGAAATGATGCAGTGAGGGACGGAAATAACTGTCGAGAGACAGATAACAGTTCCTGAAATGATGCAGTGAGGGACGGAAATAACTGTCGAGAGACAGATAACAGTTCCTGAAATGATGCAATGAGGGACGGAAATAACTGTCGAGAGACAGATAACAGTTCCTGAAATGATGCAGTGAGGGACGGAAATAACTGTCGAGAACATAAATAACAGTTCCTGAAATGATGCAGTGAGGGACGGAAATAACTGTCGAGAAACAATAACAGTTCCTGAAATGATGCAGTGAGGGACGGAAATAACTGTCGAGAACAGATAACAGTTCCTGAAATGATGCAGTGAGGGACGGAAATAACTGTCGAGAGACAGATAACAGTTCCTGAAATGATGCAGTGAGGGACGGAAATAACTGTCGAGAGACAGATAACAGTTCCTGAAATGATGCAGTGAGGGACGGAAATAACTGTCGAGAGACAGATAACAGTTCCTGAAATGATGCAGTGAGGGACGGAAATAACTGTCGAGAGACAGATAACAGTTCCTGAAATGATGCAATGAGGGACGGAAATAACTGTCGAGAGACAGATAACAGTTCCTGAAATGATGCAGTGAGGGACGGAAATAACTGTCGAGAGACAGATAACAGTTCCTGAAATGATGCAGTGAGGGACGGAAATAACTGTCGAGAGACAGATAACAGTTCCTGAAATGATGCAGTGAGGGACGGAAATAACTGTCGAGAGACAGAGAACAGTTCCTGAAATGATGCAGTAGGGACGGAAATAACTGTCGAGAGACAGATAACAGTTCCTGAAATGATGCAGTGAGGACGGAAATAACTGTCGAGAGACAGAGAACAGTTCTGAAATGATGCAGTGAGGGACGGAAATAAACTGTCGAGAGACAGATAACAGTTCCTGAAATGATGCAGTGAGGGACGGAAATAACTGTCGAGAGACAGATAACAGTTCCTGAAATGATGCAGTGAGGGACGGAAATAACTGTCGAGAGACAGATAACAGTTCCTGAAATGATGCAGTGAGAGACGGAAATAACTGTCAATTTGGAACTAATTTGTTAGCTTAGCGTTAAACTTTCGACAAACATGTACTGTATATAAGTCTTTAAATGAAACATGAAACAAGTACTTACAAGTATGTACTATCATAAGCATATTAAGAAAGTGTTTTCTGAAGTTCCAGATAGTCGTACGATCGACCTCCCTCCCTGTCATGAGATTCCAAACACGTAAATATTTAGTTTTTTAACAAGATAAAAGTAAGACTGTTGTTTTTTTTATGACTTCTAAAACTATGCCCGTTTATCTATGACATTAATTCTGATATGTGAACATGTTTTTTTTGTATTTATTTATTTTGACATTTTTTAAGAACTATTAATTCTACAAAGTCCAATTCATCGCCCCAGTGATATAAGAGTATTAATAATATTATAACAATAGTTATTAGTTATACGAATGTATTTTAACAGGAAATATTTACCCTTCCGGAGCACCCAGCCTCACATCCCTGGTGTTAGTTCACCTGTTTAACTTAAATTGCCAGTTTCAAAGTTTTTACTTTGCTTTAGAATTGTGATTTGGCACGGGTTAATATGTTTGTTTTTGATTTTGATTATACAATTTTCCTTTTCTTACTTGAAAATGTAGTTTTTAAACTTTTATTTTATTTTTCCACTTTTTCTTTTCATAAAAAAATATTTAAATATCAGAACCAGAGATTTGACACAAAATGCATTCTTTCCATCTCGTTTTGTTTTGCAATATCATCTTTATTTTTGGCTTCGCTCTAATTCTCATTTATTCATCTTCAGTTGTATATTTGGCGTTACGTTTCCCATGTAAAGTCAATATGCATTTTTCATTGTTATCCCTGCACATCAAAATTAAGTTTGAGTATAAAAACATTATCTCGTAAAGAAATAATTAGTACCTGTAAATTCATAGTAGGGCCATATTACATTTATTTTTAATTTTCGGAATGAAATATAGCAAATTTATAAGTTGTCAAAATGTTATCATTTTTTTGTAAACATTTCATTCAGAAAATTTAAATATTTATCATATGCCAGAATTGAGGTTCAGTTTTAAAAAGTGGCTTGTGGAGCTAGCTAAACAGTAGATGCTTACTCTTTCGGAACACCTGATCTCACTTTTCTGTTTGAAGTTTTTATGTTTAACTTAATTTGCAAGTTTCAATTTTTTCCTTTTCTTTGGGATCGTGATTTGGAAATGGATTGGCATGTTTGTTGTTGCCTTGCTTTAAGATCGTAGTTTGAACATGGGTTGGTATGTTTGTTTTACTTTGCTTTAGCATGGGTCGGTAGGTTTGCTTTTACTTTGCTTTACATCGTGATTTGGACATGGGTCGGTATGTTTGATTTTATTTTGCTTTAGCATCATGATTTGGACATGGGTTGGTATGTTTGTTTTTACTTTGCTTTAGCATCGTGATTTGGACATGGGATGGTATGTTTGTTTTTACTTTGCTTTAGCATCATGATTTGGACATGGGTTGGTATGTTTGTTTTTACTTTGCTTTAGCATCGTGATTTGGACATGGGATGGTATGTTTGTTTTTACTTTGCTTTAGCATCATGATTTGGACATGGGATGGTATGTTTGTTTTTACTTTGCTTTAGCATCATGATTTGGACATGGGATGGTATGTTTGTTTTTACTTTGCTTTAGCATCATGATTTGGACATGGGTTGGTATGTTTGTTTTTACTTTGCTTTAGCATCATGATTTGGACATGGGTTGGTATGTTTGTTTTTACTTTGCTTTAGCATCATGATTTGGACATGGGATGGTATGTTTGTTTTTACTTTGCTTTAGCATCATGATTTGGACATGGGATGGTATGTTTGTTTTTACTTTGCTTTAGCATCATGATTTGGACATGGGATGGTATGTTTGTTGTTGCTTTGCTTTAGCATCATGATTTTGACATGGGTTGGTATGTTTGTTGTTGCTTTGCTTTAGCATCATGATTTTGACATGGGTTGGTATGTTTGTTGTTGCTTTGCTTTAGCATCATGATTTGGACATGGGATGGTATGTTTGTTTTTACTTTGCTTTAGCATCGTAGTTTGAACATGGGTTGGTATGTTTGTTTTTATTTTGCTTTAGCATCATGATTTGGACATGGGTCGGTAGGTTTGCTTTTACTTTGCTTTACATCGTGATTTGGACATGGGTCGGTATGTTTGATTTTATTTTGCTTTAGCATCATGATTTGGACATGGGTTGGTATGTTTGTTTTTATTTTGCTTTAACATCATGATTTGGAAATGGATTGGTATGTTTGTTTTTACTTTGCTTTAGCATCGTAGTTTGAACATGGGTTGGTATGTTTGTTTTTATTTTGCTTTAGCATCATGATTTGGACATGGGTCGGTAGGTTTGCTTTTACTTTGCTTTACATCGTGATTTGGACATGGGTCGGTATGTTTGATTTTATTTTGCTTTAGCATCATGATTTGGACATGGGTTGGTATGTTTGTTTTTATTTTGCTTTAGCATCATGATTTGGACATGGGTCGGTGGGTTTGCTTTTACTTTCCTTTACATCGTGATTTGGACATGGGTCGGTATGTTTGTTTTTATTTTGCATTAGCATCATGATTTGGACATGGGTCGGTATGTTTGATTTTATTTTGCTTTAACATCATGATTTGGAAATGGATTGGTATGTTTGTTTTTACTTTGCTTTAGCATCGTAGTTTGAACATGGGTTGGTATGTTTGTTTTTATTTTGCTTTAGCATCATGATTTGGACATGGGTCGGTAGGTTTGCTTTTACTTTGCTTTACATCGTGATTTGGACATGGGTCGGTATGTTTGATTTTATTTTGCTTTAGCATCATGATTTGGACATGGGTTGGTATGTTTGTTTTTATTTTGCTTTAGCATCATGATTTGGACATGGGTCGGTGGGTTTGCTTTTACTTTGCTTTACATCGTGATTTGGACATGGGTCGGTATGTTTGTTTTTATTTTGCATTAGCATCATGATTTGGACATGGGTTGGTATGTTTGTTTTTATTTTGCTTTAGCATCATGATTTGGACATGGGTCGGTAGGTTTGCTTTTACTTTGCTTTACATCGTGATTTGGACATGGGTCGGTATGTTTGATTTTTTTTTGCTTTAGCATCACGATTTGGACATGGGTTGGTATGTTTGTTTTTATTTTGCTTTAGCATCATGATTTGGACATGGGTCGGTAGGTTTGCTTTTACTTTGCTTTACATCGTGATTTGGACATGGGTCGGTATGTTTGTTTTTACTTTGCTTTAGCATCGTGATTTGGACATGGGTCGATATGTTTGATTTTATTTTGCTTTAGCATCATGATTTGGACATGGGTTGGTATGTTTGTTTTTACTTTGCTTTAGCATCGTGATTTGGACATGGGATGGTATGTTTGTTTTTACTTTGCTTTAGCATCGTGATTTGGACATGGGTCGGTATGTTTGTTTTTACTTTGCTTTAGCATCGTGATTTGGACATGAGTCGGTATGTTTAATTTATTTTGCTTTAGCATCATGATTTTGACATGGGTTGGTATGTTTGTTTTTACTTTGCTTTAGCATCATGATTTGGAAATGGATTGGCATGTTTGTTTTTACTTTGCTTTAGCATCGTAGTTTGAACATTGGTTGGTATGTTTGTTGTTGCTTTGTTTTAGGATCGTAGTTTAAACATGGGTCGGTATGTTTGTTTTTACTTTGCTTTACATCATGATTTGGACATGGGATGGTATGTTTGTTTTTATTTTGCTTTAGCATCATGATTTGGAAATGGATTGGCATGTTTGTTGTTGCTTTGCTTTAAGATCGTAGTTTGAACATGAGTTGGTATATTTGTTTTACTTTGCTTTAGCATGGTTGGTATGTTTGTTTTTACTTTGCTTTACATCATGATTTGGAAATGGATTGGCATGTTTGTTGTTGCTTTGCTTTAGGATCGTAGTTTAAACATGGGTTGGTATGTGTTTTTTTTACTTTGCTTTAGCATCGTGATTTGGAAATGGATTGGCATGTTTGTTGTTGCTTTGCTTTAGGATCGTAGTTTAAACATGGGTTGGTATGTTTGTTTTTTACTTTGCTTTAGCATCGTGATTTGGAAATGGATTGGCATGTTTGTTGTTGCTTTGCTTTAGGATCGTAGTTTAAACATGGGTTGGTATGTTTGTTTTTTACTTTGCTTTAGCATCGTGATTTGGAAATGGATTGGCATGTTTGTTGTTGCTTTGCTTTAGGATCGTAGTTTAAACATGGGTTGGTATGTTTGTTTTTTACTTTGCTTTAGCATCGTGATTTGGAAATGGATTGGCATGTTTGTTGTTGCTTTGCTTTAGGATCGTAGTTTAAACATGGGTTGGTATGTTTGTTTTTTACTTTGCTTTAGCATCGTGATTTGGAAATGGATTGGCATGTTTGTTTTTACTTTGCTTTAGGATCGTAGTTTGAACATGGGTTGGTATGTTTGTTTTTACTTTGCTTTAACATCGTGATTTGGAAATGGATTGGCATGTTTGTTGTTGCTTTGCTTTAAGATCGTAGTTTAAACATGGGTTGGTATGTTTGTTTTTTACTTTGCTTTAGCATCGTGATTTGGAAATGGATTGGCATGTTTGTTTTTACTTTGCTTTAGGATCGTAGTTTAAACATGGGTTGGTATGTTTGTTTTTTACTTTGCTTTAGCATCGTGATTTGGAAATGGATTGGCATGTTTGTTTTTACTTTGCTTTAGGATCGTAGTTTAAACATGGGTTGGTATGTTTGTTTTTTACTTTGCTTTAGCATCGTGATTTGGAAATGGATTGGCATGTTTGTTTTTACTTTGCTTTAGGATCGTAGTTTGAACATGGGTTGGTATGTTTGTTTTTACTTTGCTTTACATCATGATTTGGAAATGGATTGGCATGTTTGTTGTTGCTTTGCTTTAAGATCGTAGTTTAAACATGGGTTGGTATGTTTGTTTTTACTTTGCTTTAACATCGTGATTTGGATTTGTATGTTTGTTATTGATTTTCAGTTTTAAGGAGTGACTATAGTTTGCAATATTACACAATTATTTATGGTTCTCAAACTACGGTACATTATGAAATATGAAATGGTAGACATTTTACAATCCTACATCCCCTTATAATTACTTTTAGGTGCGTTATACAAATTTCGTGAACTAATATTGAAACTTCCTATATCCCGAAATTAGAGACAAAAGCCAAATCGCCCACAATGACTGATCGAACACTAGTATATAAGGTCAAACTTCAGGATATTTATTTGTTAACGATTAAAAACAATTCTGGTGACATTTACTTCCCCTCTTCTGACTCAACAAAAACTACTTCATGCCGTCTTAACCGTATTAAAACTAAATATGTGTCACACTGTAGAAATGACAAGCTATCACTTGTAAACACGTCCCGTTATAAATCAGGAAGTATAATTACCTCCCTTAGTTAGTCACTTAGTCATTTTAATTGTTAACTCTGCCATATTGTTCCGTTATATAATTTTTCGATGATTTCCCAAGGATAAACTCCCATCATTAGTATGTTACTCATTTGAACTTTTTATAACCTCCACGGTAACCGCAAGTATAATACAATGTGAGTTTTGACTATCATGTGATATTTTATAAAGTATTATGTATTATGAAATACTTTACACCAGCCGAAAAAAATTCCTCATCCCGCATTTTTGAGATCACTTTATTAATAACTTATGCAATCTCCAAAAAAATTATAGTTTTACGCGTACAATGTATCTAATGTTTTTCATAAATATCGCATATTTGAAATAAGATATACCAATATGTAGACCAAAACACATACAGTCCAACCTGCCTTATAGGCCACCTCCTCATAAAGGCCACCTCTATATAAGAGCTACCTGCTTATAAAGGACAGTAGAACTGTGTCCCATTTGTTCTTTATTCATATTATTTGAGCCTGTATATAAAGGCCACCTGCCCCCTTTTTACTGGTTCCTTTGAATGGCCTTTATAGACAGGTTAGACTGTAGTTTTACTTATTTTTAAAGATATTTATTAACCAGTATGATACAATACAATACAAACTGAAAACACGATTCAATAACGTTAACAAGTGCAACCTTATAATAAACCCGTCTCCAAAACAATTGTACAACATGATATGTAGAGGATGTTAGACGAGTGAGGGTTTAAAATGAAAGTTTTTAAACGAGTTTAAAAATTAAATATGCCACGAACCTTGGCATATTTATTTATTGAACGAGTTTAATAAATTTCATATTAAGCCTTCACGAGTCTAAGATTCAATATAACACATAACTCAAAATACCCAGACACAATGACATGATGTCATATAGAAACAGCTGCTTCCATCTAGGTCAGACAAATCACCACCAAACTAACTGCGCGAGTAAGAATATAGCTCTATTTAGTAATAATAAAAGTAAAGTAATCACCTAAAATAATAAAGACAAAATCAGTATGTAAGTTCAAATTATGTTATATTTTTCGAATCCATCAAAATTACTTTTCAAAGAATTAGTTAGCCTTCAGACGTCTAAAAATAAACAGACTGACACAGTTTTCATATGACGTCATTAGGCGCAACCGCTACGTAAATGATGTCACTGTTGTGTTCCGCATATCATTACATCATAGAATGTAGCAAACCATTTGGGATTTTTTTTTACTATACCTACACTGTATTTCATCTCTGTCTACTTTTACGGTATTTCCGACATCAAATACAGTCATTTTGGCCTGACGTAGTAAAAGTTGTAAAAAAAAGAAGTACATGAATGACGTCGGAATGTTTTCTCACGCTTTAAACCAATCAGAAGCGTGATAATTGATTACGTCACAATCAAGTGATATTACATGGGTACCTGTGTAATATGAAAAATATTACACTACCTGTGTAATATGAAAAATATTACACCGTTTTATTCCATCAATAAACAGGAGAGTTATGTGATATTATACAATTATTGCATTTCAGTGAGTGCGATATGCCGTAGGCCGAGGTCAATATTACTTTTCTTTGCCGATAAAACATCATATTGCACTCAAAGAAATGCTATAATTGTTTTATTACTTGTAAACTATTTTAAAATGAGAAGACAAGTGTTATATTTTAATAATAAATACTTTTATGTTCCGACACTGGCCGCCGTCACGGTACCAGAGCAGCGTCACGGCAACTGATGACGTACTAGTGTCTGTGACGTAATTAAATGGCGTAATTCATTCTTTTTGTGTTCAATTCAAGTTTCCAACGATGGATTTGATTGGCTTAGTGCAATATGGTGTTTTATCATGTTCCAGAGTGCAATATGATGAAAAACGGCGTTGCGCGTGCAAGTAGTTTAACCAATCAAAACAAAGGTCTCAGAGTAAAATCATATCATAATGTAATAAAAACTTTTATTGCCGATTGCCAACCCCAAACCAAAACAAGTTTACAACTATACGCACTAAAAAAACTAGACACACTGATTTATCATTAGACCAATGCGACCAAGAACATAAAAAAAATTAAATAATCGTAAACAAACACTACAGTCCATGTCCAAATCAGAATCATAAAAGTATAGTAAAAATGTTGAAGGCTGACAAAATACTAGTAAGTTATACACGTCAGTTTCCACCAGGGAAGTGAGACCGGGTGCTCCTAAATTACGAATAATATATGCTTAATTCAACACTTATCAGTTTTCAAATAGTTAGAATTACTTTAATTCAAATTTAGGAGTTTTCATATAACGTCTGAAATATATTTAATGAGTCATGACATTTAGCATGTATTTGTCTTTTTCAAAAGTTAGACATAATTTCGACATTTTGAAGAACAAAATGGATGTAAATTAATATTGGCCATGGTTTAAATTAGAAAAAGACATAACTATACTTTGCTTCCTATTTTGGACGACCACTTCGGTAGCTCAGTTGGTTGAGTGCTCGCTCCGTAAGTTGGAGGTCGTGGGTTCGAACTCTTCCCGGGTCTGACCAAGACTTGAAAGTGGGTAGTGCCTGTTCTTTCGCCAAGCACTCGGCAGTACGAAATGAAAGTCACGGTTCTTTCGGATGGGAAACGAGGCCCCGTGTCACAGCGGCTTGGCACGATAAAAACCCATGCTGTATAATGCCATCAGCGCAACGCACAGGCAAAATTTCTGCACAGACGCCTATTGCCTGCGACGTCTCGATATAAGTGAAATATTGACCGGGACGTTAAACACCATAACTCACTCACTCACTATTTTGGACGGACATTGGATTTAATCTAATGGTATAAGGATATCCACTGCCATGGAACAGCGATTTAGGATATTTCAAACACATTTCTGTGCACATTCAAACATTAGTTTGATTTTCCATATGTATTCAGTATTTGTCCTGTGATATTTTCTTATTGATACAGTGTACACGTGTCCTTTGATGTTTAAGTTATATCGGGTACATGTTTTAGCTGCAATGTCTCATTCAATACACAATGAAGTAAACTACTTAAAACTAAATAGCTGACCCAGGGATATTTCAAGGAAAAACTTACCAAGACCCTCAAAGAGTTTTATGGCCATCATACCAATATTGCTGATAAGTATGATGTCTCTGTATCAAAAATTATCCATGATATTGTCATTCCCAATTTTGATTACACACGTGGCGGGTGAAGGTATCTAAACAAGAGATTCTTACTCTTCCAGATCACCCGGCCTTACTTCTATAGTAAAAGTTCACGTGTTTAACATAATTTGCAAGCTTCAACGTTTTTACTTCGCAAGATTTAAAGTCGTTTACATTGCAAGCTTCAAATTTATACTTTGCTTTTGGATTTTTATTTGGACATGGGTTTCCGTGTTTGTTTTGGATTGATTATCAATAATTACAACAAGTACTTATCATCCAGATATCTAGTGTTGTATTCTGTAATTCCACTGTTTTGTTATAGTGTGTTCTTGGTGGTTATTGCTTTTGCTAAGACCGTGTGTTAGTCAGTTAAAACGTTATTATACCCCCTGCAAACTAGTTTGAAGGGGGTATATAGGAATCACCATGCCTGTCTGTTTGTCCGTCCGTGTTAAATCGTGTCCGGGCCATATCTCATAGCTGCTTTGGAGGACTGTCATGAAACTCCACATAAATAATCTTCATGGTCCAAAGGTGTGTCATGACCTTGAACCAAGGTCATATCGGAAAGGTCAAGATCGTGGGAAAACATTAAATTTTGGGGCCGGGGGTATTTGGCTCTCAAAGAGACAGTTCTAGTTATTATTTTTTTTTGAAACCACTGTTATCAGAAAGTTTTAAGTGGGCGTATAACACTCTAAATGTGAGTCCAGATGTCTGTAGTACTTGTTATACCACCAATTAAAATGTAAAGGGTGCTTTCTTTATACAATATATCACACACCTGTTTTCTTACTATGCTGTTTATCAAGACAAGATTGTAGAAATTTTAGCCAAAGGTTAAGGTCACAAGGTCAAGTTTTAGATTTAGTCCCTCCGTAGACGATGTGGGGGCTGGGTCTATCTTTTTCATCTCCAAGTAGCAACGCTCATTTCTATATGACATCTAACGGGATATCGGGTTTAAATGTCTCCTTTATAAAACATCTACAGTCAAACCTGTCTATAAAGGCCACCCAAGGGAACCAATAAAAGTCGCCTTTATGGGCGGGTTGTCCTTATATAGAGGTGGCCTTTAAGGCAGGTCGGACTGTATGTTTATATGAAATAATATTGCACCACATAGTCGTTCTTGCCTCCTTCCACACAAATACCTTTGTTTTTTTATTACGTCTAAACTGGGTAATTCCGTTGTCGTTTTTCTAGTGTGTAGACTTAGATAAAGAAATTTGACAAAATGAAGAGCTATATTGATTTTGTCGTTGTTTAGAAAACCTTTGGATTGCTTTCTTGAATTATTTTTATTTGTCAAATTGACAATTTGTCAATTCCAATGTTCTAACAGAAAAAATTTTGGATTTCTGACAATTACGACAAGAGAGCTAAGTGTTTACTTACTTAATAACTTACTAATCCTCTTCAACCGACATAAGGCACCAACAAGCGTCCCCATTTGTCTCTGTCCTTTGTCATATGTTGGGACTGCCCCCAGGTGTATCCCAGCTTCTGTAATTCTATTTGAATGGTTCTCCTCCAGGTGGTACGAGGTCTACCTAAGTGTTTAATTAAGTCTATTTTTTGTCTTAAAAAATCTTGGTACTTAACTATTTTTATCAATGAATTTACTAATTCAGCAAGTTGGTATAATTATGATCTCTCTCTCTCTCTCTCACACACACACACACACACACACACACACACACACACACACTATTGTCTTGGAGATTATAAATCATGTTAAATCATGTAAGACACACACACACACACACACACACACACACTATTGTCTTGGAGATTATAAATCATGTAACACACACACACACACACACACACACACACACACACACACTATTGTCTTGGAGATTATAAATCATGTAACACACACACTATTGTCTTGGAGATTATAAATCATGTAAGATCGATATCATTGAAGTTAAAAGTTGTCCCATGGTTCTTAGACACTAATCACTAAAACTTAAAAGTAGTAAAATTTATGATTCTGAAGTTTACACATGTATTTGACAAACCTTGATCAAGGAATTAGGGTGTTAATACAAACATATGTGATTATATTTTAAATTAAAGTGTACCAGTAACTCCTTGTTTCTTATCAAATGTTTATCATATACTTATATGGTCACAATCAAACCTTGCTCTGCTTAAAATTCATATGCTAGTGTTTCTCTCACGATACATGATGCAGATTTTTAATTTCTTATCGGGGACACTGTTTAAAATTATTAATGCCCCAATATAGGAATAAAGTGCAAAACACTTGAATATGTCATAAGGAGGCAATTCAAACCACATACTTAAATATAAGGATGTGAATATTAAAACAACTTAACATACACGTGTGTTACTTCTGAATTCACGGTGAGATAGAGAAAGCACGTTATACAGTAAGACAATTACAGAGTTTTTGCAACAAAAGCCACGAACGTTCATGATGTGTCAACGTTGCCTTCGACTGGTTTACTAACAGTTGGATATCAGTTCAATACACAATTGTATATATAAATATTGCAATTGATTTATATCCGATTTTTGTTTTATATAGACGATGAATTCTGGAGAATATATATTGAGAACTGGCCTAGCCCTGGATGGAGACAGAAGGAGCTGTTCCAAAGTTAAAACATAGCTGATGGTTTGGAGTTATATGCTGGCTGTGTGCAGACTGGGTTTTGTTTTGAATGGTTTTTATTAGGCTGTCAACGTTTAAGGGCACTCTTACTTCAACTTGAATGCTTTATTTTACCTGTAGAAGGTAGGTCAACAGACTTTTATTAGTTTTTATCTCTGATTTCACTATAATCAATGATCTAGCTACTTAAAGTTATAGCACTGCAATTTCTATTTAAAACTATCGTAGGAGTGTTGTGAGCTTTATTGCTGTTGTAAAAGTGATGTTTTTTAAAATGTACGAGAAATTAATGAAACCAAATTTGTTATGGTATAAATGATATAACATGGCATGTATCCAAAAGCGGGGTTTTATTATTTAATTATTATCATTTATTATTTTGAGTAAAAATTAACAAAAGGTACCAAACATAAAGCTAAATATTTTTTAGTTTTTTAGATACAAAAAATGAATACTGTGTACCAAAACGAAACAAAATCATATTGAAAGATAATATTAGTAAGTGGGATCTATGAATTTGTATCAGCATACACCTGTTAGATTATCTCTCAATTTGGCTTTTTCCTGTCTAAAAGGTGGCAGGTGTATGGTCGTTTAAAAAAAAAAAAAAAAAAAAAAAAACCACCAAAATACGACCGTGGATGAAGCAAAAGTCAGATACAAGTACCATTGCATTTGGTAGAAATAAAAATATCCAATGTGGCTATGTGTACATTTTCGTCTTTTCGAAAACATATCCACAAAAGACAAAATTTTAAAGGCGAAATTACACCAAATGAAATAACATGATGTTGTTTCACATAACCTATGCCGCCTATTCATTCCATTCATCTGGCTTTTTATAGTCTTAATATTTGTAGTAGGTGATTGCATGTATTCTTTCTACAATGTGTAAAACATTTCCTTACAAGGAAGTTGTTATAGAAGAAATTATAATTTCTTTAGTAGTAGAAAACCCCGATAGTTATTCTTGGTGAAACCCCGATAGCTATTCTTGGTGAAACCAATATAATACAAATACATACACAAACATATTTTTCATAGAGACATTGATTTTTGTTATCAAAGAGAAATTATAGTTTGAAAACAAACTCAGAAATTATTACACTTTGTTTTTATATCTGTAGGATTTTTATATGTAGGAAGGGTAAAATCATATGCTTTATTACAAAATCCTATCCTATATCAAGTATTGGTATTTCGATTTTTGTTGGCATTAACATGAAATCAAACAATCAAACTCAAACATACCGGTCCATGTCTAAACCACAATCCCAAAAGCAGGGTAAAAACTTTAAAATTGTCAAATTAAGTTAAATATGTTGCCTCCCACGGGAAAGTGAGGCTGGGTGCCCCGAAAGGTCAAGTACCTCCTGTTTCGCTAGCTACACCCGAAACGTGTGTAAGCAAAATTAAAACAGAACATGTGTTTATTCACAAATACAGACCATGGCTATTAAGAGTAAAAAATAAATAAATAAATAAAGAACAGATTGCACTATTGTATAGTCCGGCTCTAGACTCACAATCATTTATGAATTGACTTAACCCGACAGGGTCCGACCCACGACTTGAAAGTGGGTAGTGACTGTTCTTTCGCCAAGCAGTCGGCATTGCGAAATGAAAGTCACGGTTCTTACGGATGGGAACTTAAAATAAACGAGGTTCCGTGTCACGGTGGACTTGGCACGCTAAAGAACCCTGCTGTATAATGCCATCAGCGCAACGCACATGCTAAATTTCTGCACCTTCGCCTATAGCTGGCGACGTCTCGATATAAATGAAATATTCTTGACTGGGACGTCAAACACTATTACTCAACTCTACTCAACTAAGTTAACTTAAATCTAGACAATTCAGTTCGATTTCAAATGTTTAACAGTTATTGAAGTTTAACTACCACTTTAAGCTAATGACATCTGTATCCTAGTTATGTTGACAATTTACTTGTATAAATAAACTAAGATGATGACAGAATTTTGACACAAGTATATGTTTAACTATACATTATGCAATTAATTATAAGTCCGTTTTATAACAAACTGTTTGCCTTTGTAAATAATTAAGCACCCTTGCTTGAAGGAGTACATGGCGATTACGTTGTGTAACTTCGATATCATCATCATCATCATCATCATCATGAATAAAGAAATCCTAAGATCAATGCGTAATAATATTAGAGAATTTAATGCCACACAACGTACTTCAGTGTCGCCGCCGCCACAGTACATTAGACCTGTTTTGAATGATTGTCTGGTGTTTTTGTTGGTGATATTGGCTACTACAACGTGTATGTTTTAATAATGCGTAGTTTGGGACAAACTTTAATCGCTGGCTGTTTTGCATATTGTTGTATTTTTATCAATTAAATCACGTGGAAACCTTAACTTATTCTATCAAGTGTTGCCCGTCTACGTCCGTAAGTCTCTCATACATAGGGCGGGTGGTTTGTCCGAATAACTTCACTCATGATATTTATTTCATGGAACATATTTGCCTATGGCATATATATATATTTTAAATGCATTGAATGATAACATTTTTAAAGAGAGATGATTGTAAGAGCAAATACAAATAAATTATATCAAATTAAGTTAATATTCGCGGAAATTTATTTTCGTGCCTTGATACTCTTGCGAATGTACTCGAAAATAAACGAAATATTTCTTATTCAAAATACTTCAAATTGGCATAAATAAATGTATTTAAAGAATTTACAGTCCTTGGAATGTAAAAGAACAACTAGATGTTACAAACTTTAAGTGGTCATTCTGACTGAGCACCAATAGTGTCAGTATATGTATAAGCACAAAATTCGTGATGAAACACATCACCACTAAATGAAGTCAAGAAGATGAACCCATCGAATTTAAAGATCAATGTAAAATGTTTGCTGGGGATGTTGCTATACTCAATGGCCGCGAATGTAGTTTTTTGTAGTTATATTGCCATTCATAATTATAGTTTGAATTTACAGACATTTTTCATTAGTAGAGTTCACAAATAAAGGTTTAAAAAAGAAGTTCTGCAACATTATCAGTGATAGTACCGGTGTCATAGACAAAATTTTGGAAATTTTCAAATTCTGCTTGCACAAATAACTCCAAGGAAAGTTTTAATTCATATTGTTTGGTATTATGTGCTGTAATAGATACTTTAAAAAATATTCTGGTTAAATAGTTTTTGGTAAAAGTTGCATTACCTGTACCATGTGTTACTTTTACTCATTTAAAATTTATTGCCCAATGACGAGAGTTTTCCTTCAGTTATTTTTCTTTACATCTTTAGATACCGATGCTTTAGACTAGCTGTACTAACTTCAGATTCAAATACTCGGTTTCACATACATGTGGACACAAACAAAAGCTAATGGCCTGTCTCAACTGCTTGTCATCTTTGCAGACGACAGGGTACAATAACCATTTTGGCATTGCTTTTTTGCTATGTGTTGTAATTTTTTATGGACAAGACCACATAGTAGGAAAAGAATTTAAATTAATATTTAAATATTTGTTTTTATTTTAAAATCAAAAGTTGTTGTAAAAGTACGAAAGTGTGGCTGGTTTGGACATAACTGGAGCAGACAAATATGTACAACTTAACAATGGAAATATCTACAATACATGGAAATTAGCCATTAAGATTTTATAAACTTATAACTGTCATGTTTGATCCGATAATATTGATAATAGGAATATAAAAGCATGTTCATCCTAAGAACTGGGTTGTAGGTTATCTCTAAAACGTCTTGTTTGTAGTCGGCCATTAGCTTATGTAATGCAAGAAAGATCTGGGTTCAGTCTAAATGGCAACCTGGAGGACGATACGGGCACCAACGACATTCCGATAGGATTAGAACTATCGAGTTAAGAATACTTCACGATGGTTGAAATATTTTACGTTCCATCCCTATCTTTTGTTTTAACATCTTATTAGTATTATAAAAATGTTTTGTCCTTGTTTGCAAAAGAATTTGTCTGGATTGGCTTAATTCACTAATACTCAAATCACTTCTTAAGTCAAATTCTTCTAACGTGCATTGAATGTCTTTGTATAATTCCTCCAAGATATATAAAATGTCACTTATGCAAAAGTCCGGCTTTACCTGTCAACACAAATCTGAATGTTTACACTAGATAGTTCACCAACGATCTGTCAAACATTTCGAAAGTCTATATGTAAAATGATACAAATCTGAAGTATCCACCCGAGACCTGTGCTCCGGGAGATGCAAATCTGAAGTATCCGCCCGAGACCTGTGCTCCGGGAGATACAAATCTGAAGTATCCGCCCGAGACCTGTGCTCCGGGAGATACAAATCTGAAGTATCCGCCCGAGACCTGTGCTCCGGGAGATACAAATCTGAAGTATCCGCCCGAGACCTGTGCTCCGTGAGATACAAATCTGAAGTATCCGCCCGAGACCTGTGCTCCGGGAGATACAAATCTGAAGTATCCGCCCGAGACCTGTGCTCCGGGAGATACAAATCTGAAGTATCCGCCCGAGACCTGTGCTCCGGGAGATACAAATCTGAAGTATCCGCCCGAGACCTGTGCTCCGTGAGATACAAATCTGAAGTATCCGCCCGAGACCTGTGCTCCGGGAGATACAAATCTGAAGTATCCGCCCGAGACCTGTGCTCCGGAGATACAAATCTGAAGTATCCGCCCGAGACCTGTGCTCCGGGAGATACAAATCTGAAGTATCCGCCCGAGACCTGTGCTCCGTGAGATACAAATCTGAAGTATCCGCCCGAGACCTGTGCTCCGGGAGATACAAATCTGAAGTATCCGCCCGAGACCTGTGCTCCGTGAGATACAAATCTGAAGTATCCGCCCGAGACCTGTGCTCCGGGAGATACAAATCTGAAGTATCCGCCCGAGACCTGTGTTCCGGGAGATACAAATCTGAAGTATCCGCCCGAGACCTGTGCTCCGGGAGATACAAATCTGAAGTATCCGCCCGAGACCTGTGCTCCGTGAGATACAAATCTGAAGTATCCGCCCGAGACCTGTGCTCCGGGAGATACAAATCTGAAGTATCCGCCCGAGACCTGTGCTCCGGGAGATACAAATCTGAAGTATCCGCCCGAGACCTGTGCTCCGGGAGATACAAATCTGAAGTATCCGCCCGAGACCTGTGCTCCGTGAGATACAAATCTGAAGTATCCGCCCGAGACCTGTGCTCCGGGAGATACAAATCTGAAGTATCCGCCCGAGACCTGTGCTCCGGGAGATACAAATCTGAAGTATCCGCCCGAGACCTGTGCTCCGGGAGATACAAATCTGAAGTATCCGCCCGAGACCTGTGCTCCGTGAGATACAAATCTGAAGTATCCGCCCGAGACCTGTGCTCCGGGAGATACAAATCTGAAGTATCCGCCCGAGACCTGTGCTCCGTGAGATACAAATCTGAAGTATCCGCCCGAGACCTGTGCTCCGGGAGATACAAATCTGAAGTATCCGCCCGAGACCTGTGTTCCGGGAGATACAAATCTGAAGTATCCGCCCGAGACCTGTGCTCCGGGAGATACAAATCTGAAGTATCCGCCCGAGACCTGTGCTCCGTGAGATACAAATCTGAAGTATCCGCCCGAGACCTGTGCTCCGGGAGATACAAATCTGAAGTATCCGCCCGAGACCTGTGCTCCGGGAGATACAAATCTGAAGTATCCGCCCGAGACCTGTGCTCCGGGAGATACAAATCTGAAGTATCCGCCCGAGACCTGTGCTCCGGGAGATACAAATCTGAAGTATTCGTCCGAGACCTGTGCTCCGTGAGATACAAATCTGAAGTATCCGCCCGAGACCTGTGCTCCGTGAGATACAAATCTGAAGTATCCGCCCGAGACCTGTGCTCCGGGAATTTAATCACTTCTTCTTGCTTTCTTTACGTGATCCAAAATGACTGACGAGAGTGAACCAATATAGAAATTAGAGAAATGAGACGAGTATGTTATTTGATAAAAAAAATATTGACACTGTGAGACGTGACGTGAATTCAACCGCGTATTAATGTATTTCCCCGCATTTTATCAAATAGCGGGAAAAATACTGTATGTCAAGACACGGGTAATATATATATATATATATATATATATATATATATATATATACCAGGCGTGATTATGTTGTTAACCAATGGGTGTACGTGTTTTTGAACACGTGGTTGGGTGTCGGGTACATGTACTAGTATATCACTTTCTAGCCGTCCGTTCACGGGGATAGACTTAACCTAGGTTTTTTATATAGGTGTTTATCAATTCTACATGATAGTTCTATTCTACTACCGTTTTCCAGAGTATTTTTCTAGTTAAATTTACAGTTTATCTATGGTTTTTGTCCAGGCAGGTTGTGTTTGATTTTTTGTGTGTTGTTGTACCTTTTACACACTCATGAAATTGTCATAATATAACATAGATTATATATTACTACTGCTATTTAATAAATCCGGGGTCTATCATCAACGGCGGGCTGTCGGCAAATAAATATATATATTATAGTATAGTGCAGTGTATACACATACATGCCTCATTTCGTTATACACGCGTTTTCCTTTTCGTATCACAAGTGCTGAAATTCACTATACCTTTTCTCACCAAAACTCGGTTACCTATAACGGAAGTTTTTACAGGTATACGACAAAGTCAATAAAAGATTCCACCAACGTGATTACAAAACAGTGACACCGGGACAAAAAATAACCAAATTAATAGCGTATTAGTTTAAATTAATGTCCGAGGTCAATCCCACTTATTTTGGTAGGTAAGTCTGATTTGGCTTATAAGGTATTTAATACATTCTTTCATGTAATAATTTACATAACAAGTTGAGAGATGAGGAAAGTGACATAAGGTAAACAGCTCGAGTCTGTCCTCTCTCTGTTTGCATATCTCTTAACATGCCTCTGATGAACAGCGAGTCGGTATAATGTTGGGTACTTCTCTTTCTTAGTCGATGCAATGATGGTATGCATTACAGTGGAAGTTTAAGTACATATATATGTAACATTTACAGCGTGCACGGTGAAGATCAATGCTGTAAGAGTGGTATATACAACTAGTGGATGGACTTTGTAACTCAAAGATTTGCAACATCATATCTTCGCCTAAGATGACATTAGCAGAGTCGCATCTTATAATTAACTCTGTGTCCAGGATTGTCCTGGATATATTTGACGTCCAATAGTTCCACGTTCTTAAGAATCATTTTTGATTACACACGTGCCGGATTTAGTTAGTGTTTTCCATTCCGGAGCACCCGGTCTCACTTCCCTGGTGGAAGTTCACGTGTTTAACCTAACTTGTCAGTTTCAAAGTTTTTACTTTACCTCTGGATTGTGATTCGGACATGGATTAGTATGTTTGTTTTCGATTTGAAATAGAAAGTTTTGAAAAAGCATATGCTACATACATTTTTGTATATACGTCAGATGTGTTTGGAAAAAGTGATTTTTATAAAGTGTATGTCGGGCCAACTGGTTTCGGGTCTAGACCTAACTCATTCCGTCCTATATTTACGGTATTTATTATGTCGACCGTAAAACAAATTGGGGGACATATAGTGTTTAATTCATTTCTTCCGGCCAAAAGTTTTGCCGCCACTTTTCTTGAAAACGATTTTTCAGATATTTATAAAACTTCATAGGAACAATCTTTTGGAGGAGTAAATGTGCCACTGGTTCTTCGTACCTGACAGAATACACCCCCTCCCCTGGTTTAGCAGATTAAAATTTGTCCATGTGACATCTTCTGCTCTGTATTTATTTGATCATTTAGCGTGGAAGGTCCTAGGTAGCCTTGATTTGATATAAGTTTGCATAAATCATCTCCCCGTATGGATTTTTATGGATGACTACCGTTTATACCAATGACAAAAAACTATCACAAGCAAAAGACTGATCTAACTTTATTAATTTCAGAACCTGCTTACAAATAATGGTTACTTGAGGGATATAGTAAGCCTAGGCTTAACAAGGCTCTCAAAAAGTTGTTTGGCCAATAATCTTGATCTGTATCTAAATTTATCCTGGATATAATGACATCCCATAGTTCCATGTTCCTTTCAATCAGACCACTGCGGTAGAGTGCTCGCTCCATAAATGGGAGGTCGTGGGTTCGAACCCCGGCCGGGTCTGACCCAAGACTTGAAAGTGGGTAGTGACTGTTCTTTCGCCAAGCACTCGGCATAACGAAATGAAAGTCACGGTTCTTACGGATGGGAACTTAAAATAAACGAGGTCCCGTGTCACGGTGGGCTTGGCACGATAAAAAATCCTGCTGTATAATGCCATAAGCGCAACACACAGGCAAAATTTCTGCATTTTCGCCTGTAGCTGGCGACGTCTCGATATAAGTGAAATATTCTTGACTGGGACGTTAAACACCATTACTCAACTCAACTCCTTTCAATCACATTTTGTTTTCAAACATGGCGGTTGTATCTAGGTAGACAGCAGATGTTTACCCTACCGTCCCCGTGCCCGTCCTCACTTTCCTGGTGGAAGTTTACGTGTGTAGCTTTATTTGCCAGTGTTCACAGTTTTCGCTTGTTTGTTGTAATTGTGATTTAGACATGATATGGTGTGTTTTTGTTGATACATAGAAAACCAAAGATAAGTCATTTAGATAGCCTTTAAAACATATCTCCCTGGTTGATTTTTATGCATTAGTTACTTATGCAGAGGGCACTATCAAGATTTACGGACTGCCCGAGGGCGAGTATTCTGACCAACATTTTGATATGGCCCGAGCCGCAGGCGAGGGTCATATCAAAATTTTGTTCCAAATACTCGTCCTCGGGCAGTCCGTAAATCTTGATAGTGCCCTCTACATAAGTAACTAAAGTTTTTATTGCATTTAACAAACAAAATCGCATATACTTAACATGGAGAGACATACAAACATTGATAGACCCCATTTCTATATCTCTTCCAAGTTGCCAACTTCGTTAGAGTTGGGAATAAAAGCAAAACATTAATATAACAACAAAATATTTAATGTTCAGTTTCTTTTTAAATGCAACAACACAAATCTATATAAATATTAAATACAATATCCAATGTATAGTTATTATAACTGTCATTTCACAACTTGTAACGTTCAATACCGAATATGGACCGCTCGGTCGTGTATGGACCGGTCCATACACCGTGTATGGACCGTTCGGTCTTATACACTGTATTATTTTCATCATTTTTTCAGCTTTCGACCAATCAAATTAATTGTTACAGATTTAAAATGCAATAAATATTTTTAATCTTTTCTTGAAGTTTTTTAAAATCCTTTCTCAAACTACTAAGTCAATTTAAAACACAATTAGCGTCAAAGTGTAGTAGTATTAATTTGTTTCTGTGCCATCAATGACAACAGTTTCTAACAAGAAATAAAACGTTTAAAATAGCCAAAATATCTGTTTTTTAATCTACCCTTTTCACAATGATTTTTCATTGGGTAGTTATTAGTGTGATATGTAATTAATTATATCAGATCAAAATGTACTATGTACCTGTAGTTCGTCAAATCTTCTTTAAAAAATAAAACGGTTCTGTTCTGAAACTAAAACCGATATAATTCAATTTATTATATAATTAATAAATTCCATCTTTCTGATTGGCTAAAACGGTAACCATTGGATCTCACATCATATACCACGGATTTTCCGGTGAATATCAAATTCGGTGTATGTCATCGATTTTTGTTGACGTTTTCCGTAAAATGATTAGAAAGTCATCAATTAAGTGTACGCAAGTGATTGTGTCTTGTTATTTTTTCATAGAACGTTGACGTTATGGCATTATCAATTTACAATGTAGTGTGTAATTGATTGTGTCTCATCCGGAATGTCATTTATTTTTCATAGAATCAGACTTAAAAAGTCAGATTGATCTAACAAATGTGGGATAATTTTAGTGTGATCAACCAGGATGGGCAGGAAAATCTAACAATTTAAACCAAACTTTATTTTTTTAAAAGATTTACACGTGTTTTTTATTGTCTATTTATACAGCCAGGTGAGCATGAAAGGTGACATGCCCTGTTGATATTCTTGTTTCAATTTCATTTTTTGTAATTATAAACTTAGCGATTGAACAATTTTTGATAACAAATTTTAACTGAGAAAAAAATTGACAGGATGTTGGGAAAGAAGTAAGCTCTCCTTTATCTCAGATCCGGATTCCAGTTTCATAATGTTTATTTAAAACAAGCAGATAATTTACCCAATCATTTCCTTCTACATATTATATTTATCTTCATCTATCACTCTAAAATGTGGAAATCTGTCTGTTTTAAATATGTGACATTTTGTAGTAACCGCTCCTTTTAAAAGGGTTGGGGTGGGGCAACTTCCTACTGCATTAATATAACACTGACCTGATAATGATTATTAAATTTTCTGCATTTTTTTTAATTGTCTCTAAAATGTCAATGCAGTCAAGCCTGTCCTTAAAAGCCACCCAAAATGAACCAATAACAATGGAATTTATGGCAGGTGGTTCTTGTGTACATTTCAAAAGGCATTGATAAAGGGCAATATTAATTTGTTTAAAATTTGGTAACCTTCATAGATATCCTGTTTTGTGATCAGGAAAATAGATTGACATAACTCAAATGTGTGCCGCTATTGTTTTTGTGTGTGAATCGCGTGTTCGAAAGTTATTGTTGAAAATACAGACTAATTAAATCCTATAGTCGTTATGCGAGAAACGACGATTTTTAAGTGTTTGCCTGCAAACCCATTTTGTGCTACAAGGACAGTCGCTCACTTGTTCCTGAAAAAATCCCGCCAGGATTCGTTATTTCGCGCGAGACTTATTCTTAGTCGTCGTCGGTAGATACATGCATGCGCAATGGAATATGAAAGGGTTTTTTCACGATATGTCTAGTTGTTTTTTGTTTCTTGCTAGTTGTATTTTGGGTGAATTGAAATCGTATTTGATTGCAATGACCGGCTTATCAATTAAAAAATGTAGTAGATGTACATTGAAGTTTAGATTTTTTTAAAGCAAACAATAATAAAAATAAAGATTGTTATATGTTCATTTAACAAGTTGAAGTGTATTGTCTTAAAAGTTTCTCCGATTTTTGATGTGTGTGTGTGTGTGTGTGTGAAAGCCAGACGAGACGAGACAAGATGGCACGAGACATTTGTCTCACTCATATGAACACACACTTACAACATAAATACAGATAAAACATTTAAAACAAAGCGTTAGTTGTATTAGCTTGTCTTATCTGGCTACACTTTTATTTTTATTACATTTATGATTAGAGTAAAGATTGTCATAAGTTAGGCCACACGGTTTATCGGTAATCAGTGACCTCATCCATCATAACTGGCCTTCATCTTATTTGACATAGATATATAGAATACACATAAAGGTCAAATAGGCGCACTTTCTCAGGGTACGTTGTTCACGAGTTGTTCATATGAAAACTTCGGATTAAAACGTTTGAATGCTCATAGATTTCACACTGTTTAACAACAAATATCTGTTATTGATTAACAATTTACCTTAGTTTTATAATCACATTTTAATGGTTTGTTATTAAACATACTCTCGTGTAAAATGTCTTATAATTGATTAAGTATCTTTGATATCGAGAGTATTGATCCGGTTTATCAGGAAACTAGACGGGTGCACTGACCCAATTTTTGCTCTGAAACATAAGATTGCGCAAAACTATAGTAAAGTTTTTATTGACACGATTGTTTGATTATTAGTTGAAGTTTGTATTGGTTTTATGATCTGGTATCACTTGTGGCTTTTATAACTGATTTGTTTTTCATTTTGTAGTACACACTTATTGATTAACCTTTGTACAATCACTCCGTCTAAGCAAGTGCGAGTAAAAACAATTAAATATAACTTTGCCGTCCGACGTTGTTTATATGTTTATGTCCCCAAACATACTGGTTTTTGTTGCGTTTGTTGTTGTTGCTCCTCTTCTTCTTCTTTTTCTTCTTCTTCAACTTTTGTCCAAAGCGTTTCAGGTGGATTGTCTGGGTTTTTTTCGAAACTTCATAGTAGCTATAAGGAGTGGGCCAAATGGTAAAATTTTGCTTTTCATTTTTTAAAAATGGCAACAAGAGCTTATTGGAGTTTACTGCCTCTCCAAAAATATTTTTATGAAACATTTATTTCCAGCTAAAGCTTGACAGATAATGTTGAAACTTGGTATTAAAGTTATATATAACAATAAAAAAACCAATAGCTATATTGCCAGTGCAATGTCCCTTTCAGAAACAAAGGATGAGAGTATTGATTTTGTAATGGGGTGTCATTGTCAGAAACAAAGGATGAGAGTATTGATTTTGTAATGGGGTGTCATTAGGTATGCGACAGAGTATTGATTTTGTAATGGGGTGTCATTAGGTATGCGACAGAGTATTGATTTTGTAATGGGGTGTCATTAGGTATGCGACAGAGTATTGATTTTGTAATGGGGTGTCATTAGGTATGCGACAGAGTATTGATTTTGTAATGGGGTGTCATTAGGTATGCGACAGAGTATTGATTTTGTAATGGGGTGTCATTAGGTATGCGACAGAGTATTGATTTTGTAATGGGGTGTCATTAGGTATGCGACAGAGTATTGATTTTGTAATGGGGTGTCATTAGGTATGCGACAGAGTATTGATTTTGTAATGGGGTGTCATTAGGTATGCGACAGAGTATTGATTTTGTAATGGGGTGTCATTAGGTATGCGACAGAGTATTGATTTTGTAATGGGGTGTCATTAGGTATGCGACAGAGTATTGATTTTGTAATGGGGTGTCATTAGGTATGCGACATTGCTCACTTTTCTTCTTGTTATTTTTTTTAAAAATTTGTTTTCATTTATGAAGGCATTATTCAAAATTGTCAATCTATAAACAATTTCCAATTTGACAAAAACCACAAACTACTTGTTGGTACTCCTTAAGGAGAGAAATGATGGAAAACCAACAAATCACAAATCCTACTTCAGCTCATATAGGATTAGCGTCATACATTACAGCCCTGTCAGAAGTTTAACACCGCCGATTTAGTGTCGAATTGACAGCTGATCTTGTCCTTCGTTAGATGTATCTAGACAGATGCTATCTCTCATTCAGTAGCTAAGGAGCAACTTGTTATCTATACGTCGATCGCTCGACAGCAGAGTCCCGACTCTCTTTTGTTAGCTCAGTGTTAAACTTTGGACAGATCTGTACTAGAGAACTGTTGAATTACACATACTGAACCATTCAAAAAAAATAACACCTGACAGTACTAATTAGTAATAAAATATACCTGGTCTTATAGACTTACCTAATCACAAGATGATAAATAAAGAATTTTTATTAAATCTGTTGTACTTACTGAACATTTAGAGTAATTAATTTTACATTAAGTTTTGTTATTTATTTTGATTAATAAAGATTAGTAGTAAAGGTCCAGAAATAATCAACTTACTAAAGTGTCAGCGTTAAATGTAATTCCTGTGCTGTTAACATACAAGACATTTACAAAATCTGACAAACAGAGAATATCAATAAAAAAGGTAATTCTTATAAAATCATGGTTTGATATACCTGTATCTGTGTTCTTATACACGAAATAGGTATCTACCGATTAAATATGACGGTCTGTAAAGCCATTAGTATAAACAATATTTTATTCAAAATAAATATAGTATAGAACAAAAGTTACAAAATACAGGATTCAGGAACAAGAGTTCAACTCATATATAGATGTTAACCAGTCTCCTGATAAATAAATTACAAAAATTAAGAAGTTACCAATATATGTAATATTCAAAAGCATCTTTAACAAGAGTAATAATCTTCATTAATAATAATAATAATAATAATAATAATAAAAGCTATTACGGTCCTTAGATAATGGAAAACAGATTTTCAATCCAATGAATATAATCTGTTATAGAGACCTGTGTGTGTGTTTTAGTGTGTGTGTCTCTCTCTTCGCGCGCGCGCGCGCGCCTGTGTGTGTGTGTGTGTGTGTGTGTGTGTGTGTGTGTGTGTGTGTTGTCAATTCCTCCACAACTTTCGAGTTGGTTTTACTTTTATTACCCATTTTGTATAACCATTTGTTGGTGCTTCAATAATATTTTAAAAAAGAGAAAAAAATACCTATTGGCTTTTTTTGCATATAGATGGTCAGTCATGTTACAGACATGCCCAAGGTTTTACATTGTACTTACGAAAGGAGTTTAGGCTCGGCTGCCGAGTGGCTAACATATGTATACCTGGTGAACGACAAGCTGCAGAATGATATAGAGACAGCAGCCGTGGGGATGTACTGTAAACATATTTCATTTCGCGTGTATTTATTTTTGAGGTATATGAAATTAAGACATACAGTACAGATCTGTCGAAAGTTCAACACTAAGATAACGAATAAGCACTGAACCGACAGCTCATCTCGGTCGTTTAGCTCTCGACAGTTTTTTTCGGAAGCTTTTATGTATCTCATGAAAACATTTCAGGCACTACCTACCCATATTTAGGCCACTTGGCAGTAGACCCTTAACGCATTTTCGTTAGCTCAGTGTTTAACTTCCAACGTTCAAATTACAAATGAGATTTAATGTCACAGATTTCAGAATTGTCTATCCTAATCCTTTCCTGGACCCCGTCATACATTTATATAAGAATAAATAAATACATAAATAAAGCTTACGTAACTCACGTTATTTTAAAGTTAGCTAAACGGAAATTGCTTACCCTTCAGGAGCATCTGGCCTCACTTACCTTGTGAAAGTTCAAGTGTTTAACTTAAATTGCCAGTTTCACAGTTTTTACTGAAACGAAATGAGAGTATTCATTTATCTTTTAAGTAATAATTGTAGCTAAACTAGATTTTTAAAAAATAAAAACAATACTTCAATCATATACAATGTCTTAGTATTTTTAGAATGTGATTTTAACATGTATCTGTACGTTTGTTTGTTTTTGTTTGTTTTTATCAATGTACAGTCAACCTGTCTATAAAGGCCACAAAGGGAACCAGTAAAAGTGGCCTTTATATACAGGTTCAAATTATATGAATAAATAACAATTGGGATACAATTCTACTGGTCTTTATAAGCAGGTGACCATTAAATAGAGATGGCCTTTAAGGCAGGTTGGACTGTATGTTAGAATATAATTTACTCTGTATACGTGGAAACAAATATTGCGAAATATATACATTTCCACTCCTCGAAGATTGTTACTTGGAAAAAACATGATTCTGATAAGGAGGAAGTGTTTGTCAATGGGGAATCCCCTTTGGATTTTATGTAAAACGTTATCAATATTAGATAATTTGAAGAGATAAGTGACCTTATTTGGTTTCTATGATTTGTGATTATATTATAGAAAAGTAAAATATAACTTGTAACATATAAATAAGTTTTAGGATCTAGGCTATCAGCCTGTAATGTGGGATCATTTATTTTCGCGGGGTTCAATTTCCGTGGTTCTAAGATCATATCAGTTTGTTTGGGTTATTTTGTTCACTTGTTAGTATCAAAGTTTTTACTTTGCTTCTCGATAGTACTTTTGTTTTTGGTTTGTAGTTTAATCACAAGATACTTTTCAGAATTTATCACTATACATTTGTGTATGATATACTAGTCGTTATAATAATGTAAATTCGTGAATGTTCATGTAAAATAAGGATACTCGAAAATGAATTATTTTACAATTGTACAAGCATTGCTATATAAGATAAATTATTCAAATTGCGTTCTAAGGGTCACTCCTTATAACGACGCTCACGCCAGAGGATGACTTCTATACAAATGACCTCGCGGTGACAATATTATGAAACAACTAATGTTATAAACAAACAACTTTGACCTGTCCGTTTGACCTTTCATTAGGAATAGTCATATAGAAGGATCCATTCAATAAGTAGGTTGTAGTAGGATTCACTGTTAATAGTGTGTACTCAAGGTACATGATAAGTGTTCACATTATGTAGACAAAATAAACACCTGTGCTCCCTATACATGGATGCACTTAGTCCGTGATAAATATTTAAATCAAAGGTCAAGCGGACAGGTCAAAGTTGTTTACCGATCTCGCGACAGTTTGACGACAGTTGTTATCTATTATATCTCTCGGCAGCTTGACGACAGCTGTTATCTATCATATCTCTCGACAGCTTGACGACAGCTGTTATCTATCATATCTCTCGGCAGTTTGACGACAGTTGTTATCTATCATATCTCTCGGCAGCTTGACGACAGCTGTTATCTATCATATCTCTCGACAGTTTGACGACAGTTGTTATCTATCATATCTCTCGACAGTTTGACGACAGTTGTTATCTATCATATCTCTCGACAGCTTGACGACAGCTGTTATCTATCATATCTCTCGGCAGCTTGACGACAGCTGTTATCTATCTCTCGACAGCTTTTCGGCCACTAGCTATCCATGTCTCGGTAAATCGAAAGTCGAGTGTCGACTTCTCTTTGTAAGCTTAGTGTTAAACTTTCGACAGGTCTGTGATTTCTGCAGCTCAGTTTGAAGAATGTTTGGTAGTTTTGGTAAAATACATTTTTGTCTATCGTTTTGATAACACTTTAAAATATTTGGATTTCCCCATTTTTGGTCCAGGCACTTCTGATGAAAAATTAAATTTCGAAACGTCCGTCAAGTGCTGTAAAATGAAAACCGGTTAAGCAATAAACACCATCAGATCTAGGGCCAATTTTTTGCATGCACAGTTTCCCGCCAAATGATAGATAATAAGAATGTATAACCCATGCAGTCTTTGAAAGAGACATGAGCAGGGGTCCTACCAAGTTTAGGGTCCAAAAATATAGGATAATAGGAATATGGGGTCAAAATAAGAGGAGTTTTAAAGGGAATTATAGGAACTTTCACAAAAATTACAGGCACTAAAATTATATACATACAATGTATATGGCGTCCTTTTTCTCTTTTTCAGAGATCCTCTTTCCTCTTTTATCTAAAAACATAAAATGTTGGCAACTGCAATATACACTTACTGCCTTAGAAATACATAAATGTTAATCTTGCTTCAGATATGTACTAAATGCTGTACAATTTTCCTTACGAAAAATATGTGAATACGTGTACAACTTGTTCCGCTGCTTCGGTAACTATGTGATATCGTTTGTTAGAGCAGACGTACTCAAAAGGTCGTCATAAGCACGCGTTAGTATAAAGCATTTTCAAAAGCACTTGCACCAATTAGCGTATCACATGAACATTTGTTAATACCATTACTTAAGAATAATAAATTGCTTCTTTTAGTGGTTAGTTGAAAATTTTGCGATGCGACGTGAAGCAATTTTCATCTAGTATGCAAGCGGCGTGAAGCAATTTTTATTTACTATGCATGCGACGTGAAGCAATTTTCAGCCAGTATGCATACAACATGAAGCATTTTTTTTAGCCAGTATGCAAGCGACGTAATGGAAAATTAAGATAGCCACGTTAATTATATGATTAATTTGATGAGACATTGTAAAGGTAATAAAAATACTCAATCTTCATCTGTCATTATACTCACTAGGACAGGGCAGACACCCTTTTAGTACGATAGATTTTGTTTATATTGCACTTTGTTCTTTCCAGATATATATGGTTTATTTCTTTAATTATTTTGAGGACTCTTAATACATATTAATTGAACTAAACAACCATTTTTCAAGGTAGGCAAAATATAAATTTAAACTCGTAAAATAAATGACAGGAGATAAGTAATAATGATATATGTTTGAGTCGATAAACCCATGACAACTTTTTTCTGCACCTTCGCCTATAGCTGGCGACGTCTCGATATAAGTGAAATATTCTTGACTGGGACGTAAAACACCATTACTCAACTCACCCCCATGACAACTTGAAAATAGCCTGTGCTTTAATCAGATTAACCTCTCTTTAAATATGATGGTGGGACACACACACACACACACACACACACACACACACACACACACACACACACACACACACACACACACACACACAGAAATCTGGACCCAGTTGTTCGAAGCTTGATTAACTTAATCAGTGATTAGCAGAAAATTAAAACATGTATAAAAATCAAAATATCATATCAATCGATATTTTTATTACAAGGTGCTTTAGTTCGATAGTATTTATATTCATTTTCGACATTTCAACATGAAGTTTAAAATATACCTGAAATTATGAAAAATTCAAATTTTGACTAATCAATTAATTAATCTAATCAGGCTTCTAACAACTGGCCCCTGATGTATTATTAATCACTTGATATATTGCACCTCGGACCTTTGTGTGCTATATAATTATATTAATTGTTTGTTTTTTGGGGTTTTTTGTGGTATTTTGTATCTTAAAAGGTCTCTGTATTGTATAATTGGTAAACAAGATACCATTCTTGATGTTTGTTGCTGTTTGGAATGGCAGTTATAACATTTGAGTAATAAACAAATGTTCAGTTATATAATCCCTTCGTGTGAAGCCCATCATATATAGAAGTAAATATGAACACAGCGGGGGACAAAAATGACTTAAAATGCTTTAAATGAATTGGACTTTTTATGATACTGAATTCCAAAAATAATATGTTCTTGTCAAAAATAAAAGTTCTGATAAAGTCGACTTTCATTTACATACTAAAGTCCCGTCAACTTTACCATGACATTACGACGACTCGAGCCATATGAAAATAGTACTTTTCTTGACGAAATTGAGAAGAATGGGATTGAATAATAGGATTTTACGCCCCAGTCAGTCGGTCGGTTCAGGGATGGTGGTAGAAACCGGAGTGCCCCCCCCCCCCAAAAAAAAAAAAATCAAAAAAAAAAAATCCACCGACTTTCGGCGGCAAGCGAACTGACAAATTAAACTTTCTGATATTAGGATCTGTTCCCTTGTGGGATTTGAACCACCTAGGTGGTGAGAGGCACAGTTGTCCGTAAGTGCGCGCTTTAGACACCCCTGCTACAACTGAAGACCCTAGTCAATGTAGGAAATTGAAATGAATTTTCTGTCTCGCTTATTCCACTTTTTATTTGATGAAAGATCTCATATAATACGCCGTTAAAAAACCTGTTTAGCGTTAGTTGTGAAATTAGAAGAAGATATAGACAAGGATTGAAAACGTTAATTTAGTGCCTTAATTAAAGACTTATTTTCACTGCACGTATTTACTCGTAAGGGTAAAAAATGTTATAGTACAAGCGTAAGCTTAAAAAAAATAAAGCATTTAACAATCATTAACTATATAAGAAGGCTCAGGAAAAAATGTTTGATTGAGCAGAATCAGAGCTAATAATGGCGACCGAGTAACTATCTCCGGTTTGTGTGATTGGAGATGTCCATATATATAATCAGCCTCAGTGCACACTCTAGACCTGCTTTCAATTGCACTATTTCAAGTTCTTGGACATTTTTATTTCTACATTTCATTAAGATTGTTATGCATTTTTGTTAAGAAAAAAAATGTGATTTTCCATTTGGTGGCTGGTAGATTCTGTTAGAGAGAGAGAGAGAGAGAGAGAGAGAGAGAGAGAGAGAGAGAATATGTATTTTACATCTTCTTTTTTTTTGGGACTGCGCTTGTTTCGTATCGAAACCGCCATGACTTCTCCGACTGGTTCAGTAAATTAATGACGATATCTACAGATAAACTTTGGTGTCGTGACTCTTCAAGACATTTTTAAGTCGTGAACAAATGAAAAACATTTCGTCAAAAGTTCTTATCAGAATAATTTTGAAAATGAACAAAGTGGGGGATAAAATATACAATATGAAACAATGACACTTCAACTTCAGCGCCCTCTTACGCCGACTTATCTGTCCACTTGTATCTTATCTTTACACACAAAGCTTTACATAATGAAACCTAATTTGTAACAATACATTGATAACAATATTTAAACACAATACCCATTTCCGCCATATTTTGATAACCCTTTCATCTTTGACTTTTTTGGTGACATATTTTTATTCCATATTGAGAACGGTGACCGAGGAATTTATAAACATTTCATGTACGTGTGACTGTACATTATAAACCAAGAGCAAAATCCGTTGATGAAAGCAATAGTTCAATAAAACACATTCTATGTAAGCCAGCCATATCGGCATCAGTTGTAATAAGCATTGTTACGCCACATAGCGGTGTTGCCGCATAAACGTGTTCCAACACGTCTATGTGGGGAATTTCAACGCATATAGAGAACGCTTTAATGCGGCAAAAAGGCTACATTCCGCCGCATAAAGAAAACATTTACTATCATCACCTACACCATCATCATTAACACCTTCATTAATAAAACACCACCATCACTATCATCGTGATCATCATTATCATTATTATTATTAATATCATCATTATTATTATTATATTATTATTAAAGCAATAGCCGAAATTCTGCCAAAATCACAATTTAACGCTCATCAACATTACAGTCAATTGTCATCGTCATAATTAATGTCACCACCATCGTATTTTTCTAGATATTAGCTCTTTTTAAAATTCATACTAAGTTATTAAAATGAGTCCTCTTTATGCGTCAAAAAGGAAGCCTCGCGCCGCATATAAGCACCACATCTTTATGCGTTGAACGCCGCCGCATAAACGTGGTCGACCTCTTTATGCGTTGAAATTCCCCGCATAGACGTGTCGGGCGCGTTTATGCGGCAACACCGCTATGTGGCGTAACAAAGCATTTGTATTATAAGCTCAAAAACATTGTGACTGCTAAATACAACAACTTTGACTGAATATAAAGATATGGGCATAATAATTAGTGCTTAACAGTTGTAGAACTGTCATTTGATAAATTTCTGAAATGGAATTTAGTATTAATATATTGCATAACGTAATATTGCGTACTAGGCGATATCCAAGGCAAACAGAACACATACGAAACAAATAAATGAAAATGAACACAAGACGCGATAAACATATATAATAGTTATGAAAAATCCCGACTGACTTTTAACGGGTACTGGATATAATAGATAAATATCCATTAACGTTTGTGCTTAACGCTTTGGAAAACTTTTACGCCGCGAGTTCACGGAATAACGTTGTTTTTTTTACGATAAACGTGAATAAGTGTGATCCCATACCCGATGCGACTAATTGTTATGCACAAAGGTTAGCGGCATCACGAAGTACAAGGGTGAACACCATTAAACTGGAAAACAGCTTCCTGGTTTAAATACGTTATCGATAAAAATATAAATAACTGTGAACAATTTCACTGGCATAAATTGCAATCGTGTATGTTAAATTATTTATTGCAAAATGTCTTAAAATGAATTTTAAAAAAAACCAGTATCATCAGAAAAATAGTTACGTCACGAGTAAATAACGTGATTTCTCGTGACGTCAAGTGATCAAAGATTATAAACATAATATAGATTTTTAAAAAAATGAAATTTGCGTTGTTTCATGCTGGTGTCATTCGCGTGTCCTTCAGTTATATTCTATCGGCAAGTTGACATTTGTAGAAAAGTTTAAAGCTTATAGAAAACAATTACGATGTAAAGGAATCTTTATAAGACTATCAGATTTGTTCTACGTCTAATTCTTATTCTTTGACATTTTCATACAAATCCATACTACCACTCACAAAACATCAATAAGGGGTTTTTTAAATGGAAAAGGTCATATTGCTTTTTGTTTGCTTTGACAGTTCGACGCTATATACTGAAAAGGAGATACAACAACAGAGGAAAATGAAACAAATAAATTATAAATTGAGACGCAAAATATCAAAATATAAGAATGGATAAATGATTATATTGTGTTGCCTGATAAAACCCGGAAAAATACCAAGAACAACATAAAAAAAAGTATCAATTATAAAACGAAATACAAACACCTGAAAGGAATAAGAGCCCACGCCACCCGAAAGTGACCTAGTCAGAACTCTCGTTCATATCATGAGTTTTCTATAGATATTGTTCAAAATTTGTAATATTATCAGTTTTATGTTTTGACTTATGTCCATCTCTCCTTGTGGAGAATTTGGCCAGATGTTTTATGTTTTATTATTGTTTAACTTCTACAAAAGATGTGGTCTAGTTAGTTTACAATAGAAATTTATGATACGTGCATACGCCGTCCAGGTGAAAATTGCAAGCCAATAGATTTTGGTATTATTTTGTTTTGATAAAGTTTCTAGGAACCTTTACGGTGTTTCTTTAGTTAAAGGGTCATAAAATCCTTTTTTCCATCTTTCTATGTTTGAGATAGAGATTTCCGCTTGAAGAAACGATGGAAGAATAATAGAATCTTACACCGGTAACAGGGTAAGACAGAGATATCTCAAACTCGGATGAATATTTTCAATGTCCAGAACTCGCTTTTATATCTCTGTCTTACCCTGTTACTGGTGTAGGATTCTTTTTCTCACACATTTGCAACATTAAACATGATTAATAAACATAAAGTTGCATAAAATGTTAAGTTTTCATGTCACCATCCGTACCTGCTGAAAATGACGTAATCATTTTTGTTGACGTTCTCCCGTAAAATGATTGTGACGTCCTCAATTAAGCGTGTGTAAGTGATTGTGACGTTGAGAAATTGTTGGTTGCCTTCGGAACTTTTCTCATCTTATTAAGTCCTCTCAACGATAAATCCAGAGCAGGTGTAATCGGCGTGTAGCCTGTCTCAACCCTAGGGTGAGACAAGGAAATCCCACATGGGTAAAAACGCGGGATTTCCATGTCACAGGTGTGAGACATTTCTATCTTCACCTCCACGTGCTTATCTTCACCTCCTTGTGCGGCTTTCAGTGACGTCACAATCAAAGGGCAATTGAATGACGTCATTTCGTGGAGACATGACGTCCTCTTGCGGGAAAATGACACCCAAATCTCCCAAAATTTAGATATTTTCACTGCGTTTCAAATGTTTATTTTGGAAAATTAGAATAAATGGCTTTGTTTTCTAGTGTATACATTTTGTATAAACCAAAATCAGGTACATTCTGTCCGATGATCATATTTATTTTTATGTAAAACGTTAAATAACAAAGTTAGATTTACAAAGATAGCGTCGATATCGATGTGACTGATAAGTCAAGCCAAAAATTGTCATCAAATGGAAGAAAAAGAATCAATCATGAGTTTATCCATGTAGGGTAGGGAAATCTCACCCTCGGGGTTAAATATTTCTGTCAGAGACTCGGCTATCCTACATGGATACTCATGATAGATTCTATTAATAACTAACTATACAACACTGTTACAAAAACTTTCTTGATTGCTACATTATTTAAGGGAGGTTATTGCATAAAGGATCAAACCCAAAATGAAAATGCGAGCAAACTGTGTATATGACATTAAATTATACAGCCCAACCTTTGCTTGTGCAAGTCTCTTGTTGTGATAATGGGTTGAAAGTTTTCATTTCTTCATTCGATACTTATCAAGGATATTGTAGCTGGCTTAAACATTCTTAATTATAAATTAAGTTTTTTTTTTTTATACCCATAATTAGTATACTTTACAGAATTTTTCAAACAAACTGACGTAGATTTAATTTAAATTCTTATCAAGATTGTCATTCCCTTGTAAGGCGCGTACACTTCAGGAGCACCCGGTCTCACTTCCCTGTTAACAGTCAACTAAATTGTTTCCACTTTGTGATTTGAACATGGACTGGTCCGTTTGTTTTTTATCGAGGCTTGTCATTTGATTTACTAGTAAATAAAATTACAGACTTTTATACCATCGCTTATAACATCGAACTTTCAGAGTTATGTTTGGGTACCAGGCCTAACACATACTGGCGCATATCACTGACCTGTCGATACTTAATTCTACCTTGAGAGAGAAAACTTTACTCAAAACTGAATAGGCATGCATGAATATATCATAAATACTGTAAATCGGAAAATCTTGTGTTTTATTTTGTGGTAAAGCGGTGAGATAAACAAAATCCGAGAGTGAATTGATTCACTTGTATTTTCACACCACACCACACCACACCACATAAAATAAAAGATAAAAGTGCGCTATATGATGCGTTGTATGTATGTTTTTGAGGTATATTAAACTTAAAATTCGTCATTATAATCACATTAAGATACTTGATAAAATTGATCTAATGAAAAGCCAGCAGACAGACGGCACACTAAACACATTCCTCGTTACAAGAGACGCATCTACAGGAAGGCCTTTAAAATTTCTTAACCAGATAATTTAGGTGAAATGTTTTGTAAAAATGATATAAAACCTAAAAGAAGAATTCCAACAATGAGATAAATTTGGGTATGAAAGAAGTACAATTTTAATTGACTTTCATCAATAAGAGATCAGAGTCATCACACCCATATAAAACTATTACAGTTTTCAATATTTAATAACTTTGCGTAATACCTTCGTTCTCATTTCAAACAGAATTAAAATTCATGAATTCAAATTAAATTGGTTGAAGCTTGATATGTCATAAAATACGCCTTAATAGTATGGTTTTGAGTTTATACTTCAGACAATGGGGAGGCCTGTTTAGAAAAGTAAGATAATTTGCGTTATGAAGTACAGTCCGGTCAAAAGTTTAACACTAAGCTAACGAAAAAAAATTCTACTGAATGACCGATATACAAAATGTATAGAGAGCTATTGACCGAAATACTGGTCTATATACAGATAGTAGCTACCGAGATATGGTTGGTTGAATGTTGCTTAACGTCGCATCAGCAATTTTTCAGCTATTCGCGACGAGAACGTTTTTATTAATCTCTATGGATTAATCTATGAACAATTCCGTGTACATGCATGTGAAGTGCGAGTGTGTTGTATGGTCTGCCTTGTACTAGCGCACTTTACGGTGCTAGCTCACCAAGTCAGTGCGTCGCAGACAAGCGTACCAATCCCCCAGTCCAATATATTGATACCAGGTAAACCAGTAAAGACCAACGGCGAGGAAATTCACTTTCCCACATGTTGTCTGAGCGGGACTCGAACTCACAGAGGTGAGGAACCCTGGGTTTGTAGACTGACGTCTTATCCATTGGCCACCGGGCCTCTATGGATACGAGCTTCTGATTCGTCACCAAATCGTTAACTTATTGTTAAATTTTCGACAGGTCTGTACTTTAGATAAATGTAGTAAGAATAAGCTACCACGTTATCTTTAGGACTTGATGTTTTCCTTTGATCTAAATGATGGCGTACACTCTATCCCGATCATAAACTCTGATTCAGATATCACTTTGTTTACTACATGTAATTTTATGAATAGCCAGTCTTTTTATATTTAACAATAATGTAAATATCTCCCTATATGCTGTCTACACGTGGCGCCCAGGCTACCGGCAAATATATATATATATATATATATATATATATATATATATATATATATATATATCAAACATCCAAATACTTGCCCAAATCACAATGCCAACGCAAAGTAAAAGCTTTGAAAACTGACAAATTAGACCAATCACGCGATTTTCCAAGAGGGAGTGAGGCCAATTGCTTCAGAAGGGTAAACATCTTCTATTTAATTAGCTACGTACACTCAAACGTTTTTTATTAACTTTGAAAACAAAAAGAACATGGAAGTATTTGGGTCAAATATATCTAGGATAATTTTGGATACAGAGACATTATACAATCCATGAATCACACAATTATTATAATTATACTAAATATTCTAAGAATGTCATGAATAAGAAATGGAAAAAAACAGTGTATAATGAAAAATGAAAATAGTAACATTGTAATGATTTCTGAATATTTACAATATGAATGTATCTGTCTTCCATGAAACATACAGAAGCAATTGTATTGCAATTCCCAATGAAAGACAATGGGGGTCATGTCCTTGATGTGTATCAATTTTCCCGCAATATTACGTCATGTCCTACACAGAGGGTCGCGTGGACATGTGAGATACGCCGATCTCGCATGGCTGAAAACTCTATATCACACGAGCAGATATGGAAAAAATAGCGCCAAGGTACAAAATATTTATTAAAAGAACGAATTGTAAATATAAGAAATGACATTTCTGCTCATGGTATTTCAAGGGGTAATGAAAGATAGTGTGGCGCGTGATAAATTCAAAATAAAGGGCTTCGCCTTCATCGAATTTGGCACGCGCCACACTATCTTTCATTACCCCTTGAAATACCATGATCAGAATGTCATTTCTAAAATAACATATATAGCAGGTAGTATCACAATATACTATGAATTCAATACCGAAAAACGTAGTGATAGTAATTAAAAGAGAACACCCCCCCCCCACACACACACACTATTTTATTTCATTCGAATTAGTTTAGGATAAATAACTGTGTGAGTTCCGATTGGATGAGCGAGTTATTGTTCGCGTTTAACCACAAACTGGATACCATTTCACCATTAAATTCAGAACCGATCCAAAGTTTAGAGTTTTATTACAAGTGACCCTAATACTAGTATGTGTTTAATAATAAATCAAACATACCAATCAATGTCCAAATTATAATCCAGAAGCAAATTAAAAACTTTGAAACTGACAAGTTGGGTTAAACTCGTGAACTTTCACCAGTGAAGTGAGGCTGGGTGCTCCGGAAGAGTAAACAACTCCTGTATAGTTAGCTACACCTGCCACGTGTGTATTCAATTTGGTGAACGGAACATGGGACTATGGGACGTCAAATTACCTGTTTTTTGTTTGCTATTCTGTCCGTTTGTTGCGACATGCTCTCAGATGTTTTTGTTAATGTTACTTGAGTAGGTTTTATATATTTCATTTGCGAGTTTTATCGACATCATTGCAGGTATAGTCTATTTCACATATCTATACAACAGGTGTAAGATATCATGCCTTTATCACTGTATGCTCTATTTGGGCCAAATTAGCCTTGACTTGATGCCTTTTTAAAGGGATATTTCTCAAAGCACCAATGACCAAAGTACAATCAAGTTTTATTTGAAACATATCATATACTACTTTCCAAAATCGTATTGGTCAAACTCCACAAGGGAGTAAGTTATGGTCACCCCAAAGTCTAACATTTAACATAATTTTGATTTTTCAAGTTTGATATCATCAGACATCAGGCTTTCTAGATGTATATATAACAGTGCACATAATGGAATAATTTAGCAGAATGTAACGTGTTGGTCTCCCTCATTATTATTATTATTATTATTATTATTAAAAATTATTATTATTATTATTATTATTATTATTATTATTATTGCTGTTGTTGTTGTTGTTGCTGCTGCTGCTACTACTATTAGTGTTGTTGTACTATTGGTTATTCAAATGCAGTGGTCAGTACATACAAATAACGTGACTATGTTCCTAAAAGAAGCAATCGGTAGTCTGTATCAACTTCAGTAAACCTGTTTTATTGCTTATTTATTCTCACATTGTTCCTTAAGAAATACTAGTTATCAGCGTGGTATATCGTCGAATAATACACGTACCGGAATTTACATGGTGTTTATTGTACCAGGCTTTCTTCATGTTTCAGATCATGTTAGAATTTGTAACTTTATATTTTGCTACATTGGCTATAGCTAAGTACGTGTTTCTAGTTAGACTTTTGTATTCTTTTACTGCTTAAATATATTGTTGTATCGTTGTCATCGATATATCGATATTTCATATATCATAAGACCTTTCCTATGTGAAAATGAAAGCATCGATATATCGATATTTCGTATACCATAAGGTCTTTCCTTTGTGAAAATGAAGGCATCGATGTCATCGATATGTTGATATTTCTAATACCACAAGGAGTTTCATACATGAAAATGAACCAAGTCGATAACATGTCTCGAAATCTGACTCTTGAGAACTGATTGGAACCTCAACGTTTAAACTGGTACAGTTATACTCTTAAAACCACTACCGATATGTTTAAAAAAGATTTTGAATTTAAAAGGTAAATTTTGAAATCAATCACTTCCAACAAATTTGACGTTAATTATTTAAGGGGCGAATTAAAATGTTAACTGTTCCACTGTCATATGCCATATCTTTTAAACAAATGTTTGTTTATGACATGTAAATATTAATTTTAATGTTTTTGAGTTTTTCCTGTTACGAGGTGTTACAATGCTAATATAACTTAAGTGTTTCTTGTTGATAAAGAAAAGCCGTGTCATCCCTATCTATTAAGGAATCTGTGAATTGTCAAATTATGTAATTAAACATTTTTATTTAAATTTTAACATCCTACTGTTAGTAAACAGATCAAGTTTTATTAGTTTCCGAAAAACTCTTGATTTTTTTTTTTTTTTTTTTTTTTTTTTTTTTTTTTTGCTTTTAGTTTAATATATTCGTGACACTTTTTGCTTTTTAGCAAAGTGCATCTAAAAGTTTCGATAATCTAAATTGAATTTTAAAAATATAAAAACAAAATGTTCAAGTTGTAATGTATGGGCCAGAGCCTGTTTGGTGAACAGTTTCTAGATTTTACACAAATTGGTGTTAACTGTTTATTTTGGTGCATGTACGGGTTTGATTCATATGTGTTCAGAACAGCTCCCAGGTAGCTGAGATATGGATAGCAGAACAGCTCCCGAGTGGCTAAGATATGGATAGCAGAACAGCTCCCGAGTGGCTGAGATATGGATAGCAGAACAGCTCCCAAGCGGCTGAGATATGGATAGCAGAACAGCTCCCAAGCGGCTGAGATATGAATATCAGAACAGCTCCCAAGTGGCTGAGATATGGATAGCAGAACAGCTCCCGAGTGGCTGAGATATGGATAGCAGAACAGCTCCCGAGTGGCTGAGATATGGGTAGCAGAACAGCTCCCGAGTGGCTGAGATATGGATAGCAGAACAGCTCCCAGGTAGCTGAGATATGGATAGCAGAACAGCTCCCGAGTGGCTGAGATATGGGTAGCAGAACAGCTCCCGAGTGGCTGAGATATGGATAGCAGAACAGCTCCCGAGTAGCTGAGATATGGATAGCAGAACAGCTCCCGAGTGGCTGAGATATGGATAGCAGAACAGCTCCCGAGTGGCTGAGATATGGATAGCAGAACAGCTCCCGAGTGGCTGAGATATGGATAGCAGAACAGCTCCCAAGTGGCTGAGATATGGATAGCAGAACAGCTCCCAGGTAGCTGAGATATGGATAGCAGAACAGCTCCCGAGTGGCTGAGATATGGATAGCAGAACAGCTCCCGAGTGGCTGAGATATGGATAGCAGAACAGCTCCCGAGTGGCTGAGATATGGATAGCAGAACAGCTCCCAAGTGGCTGAGATATGGATAGCAGAACAGCTCCCGAGTGGCTGAGATATGGATAGCAGAACAGCTCCCGAGTGGCTGAGATATGGATAGCAGAACAGCTCCCGAGTGGCTGAGATATGGATAGCAGAACAGCTCCCAGGTAGCTGAGATATGGATAGCAGAACAGCTCCCGAGTGGCTGAGATATGGATAGCAGAACAGCTCCCAGGTAGCTGAGATATGGATAGCAGAACAGCTCCCGAGTGGCTGAGATATGGATAGCAGAACAGCTCCCGAGTGGCTGAGATATGGATAGCAGAACAGCTGCCGAGTGGCTAAGATATGGATAGCAGAACAGCTGCCGAGTGGCTGAGATATGGGTAGCAGAACAGCTCCCGAGTGGCTGAGATATGGATAGAAGAACAGCTCCCGAGTGGCTGAGATATGGATAGCAGAACAGCTCCCGAGTGGCTGAGATATGGATAGCAGAACAGCTCCCAGGTAGCTGAGATATGGATAGCAGAACAGCTCCCAGGTAGCTGAGATATGGATAGCAGAACAGCTCCCGAGTGGCTGAGATATGGGTAGCAGAACAGCTCCCGAGTGGCTGAGATATGGATAGCAGAACAGCTCCCAGGTAGCTGAGATATGGATAGCAGAACAGCTCCCAGGTAGCTGAGATATGGATAGCAGAACAGCTGCAGAGATATATGTAGCAGACGACAAAGAACTATCGAGATATAGCTTACTCTACTAGGGGTCTAGATGAGCTGTCGATTCGGCACCAATATTTTAGCTTAGTGTTAAACTTTCGACAGAACTGTACTGTCTATACATGTAATTACCATGGTATCTTCGAAAGTACGTTATTACAACGAGGTCAGAATGTTCTGAACCAAAGCGCGGCGATGACGTAAAAGTCTCATATTAGCGTCATATATAGACACATGTAAGATTTGGGGATTATCGTTAGTTACACGTTTTTAGATAAACTATCTGGTCTTTACTCATCCGATTACCAATCACTTAGATGAGAGATACCGATTTAAGAAAACTCTTAAGTTTTCACCAGCTGTTCTTTATCATCAAACTTAGCTTTGTCCATATTCTATTTTATCGGTAGTCAAACTGTTTTTTATACTTTGTTTTTACCATTAACCTCATTACATGTGTATATCGGTTTTACCCATAATTTATACTCTGTTTTCTCAATAATCAAACACCTTTTATTTAATTATTTGGCCTTTAGTTTCAATACACGTGCGAGCTCCACGTGCCTGTCATGCTCATCTTCATTATTTAATTTCCATGTAAGAGGATTTTATTTTGATCTTTGACCACTGCCTCACCGGGACTTGTTTGGTCCGTTCTCCTCACTTTGCTAGCTTTGTGCTCTTATCTTCAAAAAATTTGATAGAAGAAATGCAGATGAGAATCAACAGAAGACAGAGTAGCTTATCGGAACCACATCTCACAATAACTTTAAAAAAGACTAAAAATTTCAACAATACATAGGCACTTTGGCGTGAGGTATATGCCATCAATAGCTCAGCTCTCAATGCTAAATCTTTAGTTGGAAGAACTAAAACCAAGAAGATAAACAAAAGTTGTAAAACAAAACTCAAATCATTAAATTGTTTACCAACAAATATCCATAAAATACGTTCAATTTGGTTTTTTTATTTTATCTTTAATTTTTATTCTTTCTTTCTTTCTTTTTTGAAATTTTGATGTACTTTAGGCGAAATTCTTTTTCTTTCTTTCTTTCTTTCTTTCTTTCTGTTTTTGTTGTTTTTTCTTTTGAGATTTTGATGTATTTTAGGCGAAATTCTTTTTTCTTTCTTTCTTTCTTTCTGTTTTTGTTGTTTTTTCTTTTGAGATTTTGATGTACTTTAGGCAAAATTCTTTTTCTTTCTTTCTTTCTTTCTTTCTGTTTTTGTTGTTTTTTCTTTTGAGATTTTGATGTACTTTAGGCGAAATTCTTTTTCTTTCTTTCTTTCTTTCTTTCTGTTTTTGTTGTTTTTTCTTTTGAGATTTTGATGTACTTTAGGCGAAATTCTTTTTCTTTCTTTCTTTCTTTCTGTTTTTGTTGTTTTTTCTTTTGAGATTTTGATGTACTTTAGGCGAAATTCTTTTTTCTTTCTTTCTTTCTTTCTTTCTTTCTTTCTGTTTTTGTTGTTTTTTCTTTTGAGATTTTGATGTACTTTAGGCGAAATTCTTTTTCTTTCTTTCTTTCTTTCTGTTTTTGTTGTTTTTTCTTTTGAGATTTTGATGTACTTTAGGCGAAATTCTTTTTTCTTTCTTTCTTTCTGTTTTTGTTGTTTTTTCTTTTGAGATTTTGATGTACTTTAGGCGAAATTCTTTTTTCTTTCTTTCTTTCTTTCTTTCTGTTTTTGTTGTTTTTTCTTTTGAGATTTTGATGTACTTTAGGCGAAATTCTTTTTCTTTCTTTCTTTCTTTCTTTCTGTTTTTGTTGTTTATTCTTTTGAGATTTTGATGTACTTTAGGCGAAATTCTTTTTTCTTTCTTTCTTTTTTGTTGTTGTTTTTCTTTTGAAATTTTGATGTACTTTAGTCGAAATTTACGATACTATTGTCTACTTATATTAAAGGACACCGTAAACAGGACCTAAGTCATAAATTAAGTAAGTTTTCAATTAGATAGTGTATTGAGCTTAATAGCAGGTGTGCAGTATTTACAACGTGGCTTTACTCTGTCACACAACGAAGTATTGTTATTATATCAATGCTTATGTAATGTGTATTAAGAATGTTAGTAATCATTTTATTAACCAATAATGTTTACGACATTACTTATATTTACTGTTCTATAAAAGCCAAGTATATTTTTCAATTTACGAACAGACCTGTCGAAAGTTTAAAAATGGGCTAATAATGTAAAGGAGACGACGCTCGTCTTAAGCTTCCGTATGACCGGGATTTGGATAGCTCTAGTGACCAAAAAGCTGAAGAGAACCAAGATATAGCACAGGTGCCAGGGAAATGGATTTTAAACATTTTATAGAAAAATGACTGTAGCGTATCACATATATAAAAAAGGTTTGAAGCGCAATTTTTTTTGAAGAAAAAAACATTTTTCCGAAGGATTTAACAGGTCAGTTTGATTTAAATTATTTTTAGGAGGGGATTCCCTAGCCGGCTGGATTTTAACAAATCTGAAGTGACCAACTTTTACTCTATACATGTGCTACGATATATGTATTATTAAATGCTTAAAATCCATTGTCCGGGCACCTGTTAGATATAGCTTTAGGTAACAAAGGGTCGAGATGAGCCACTGATTCAGAGGTAATTCGCTGGCTAGGTCAGTACGTGTTAAATTTCGCCAGGTCTGTACTGTACTGAGAGCGTTAAAAGCTTTACGACTATTTATTGATCACAATTTCACTTTTTATTTAACTTATTTAGGTTAAGTACATGTAACTACTACAAATGTCCTTGAAGACGTGGTAGAATTAATGATCCGGTTTTTTGCCCGTGTTTTCCTTTTCTTATCATCATTATTGTAGTAGTTGTAAACTTAATTACCCGTGAAACAGGCAAACATTTCAGCGTACTTTTGTCTTATCATTTAATTGTATTTTGTCTAGCCGGCCTTTAATGATTATTTTATCGATCTGTTAATTACGATTTAAAACAATCATATATGCTTCAGATTGTGTGTTTGTGTTAAATGAACAAATCATCTCAAACACCCATGACTGTGTATTAGGTTAAATTCCAAGACAGTGTTCAAGAGTAAAACGGCCTTGTTTACCGTTTGACCCGAGTTGCTTTGAAGTGGTCATTAGCAATGGTTTAGGTTTTTGCATTTTTATCTAACCAGTCTGACCTATTGACACATAACATTGCCATGGTCTATAGATGGTCAAGAAATAAGGTTTAATAAATTCACATCAGTAAGTCGGTCAAGAGCTGTCCATTGTGAGTTTAGAGTCATCTGATGGTCAACCACACCAGAGTTTGTAGACATGTGGTTAACCACAGTTAAGTACAGTAACTGAAATGTAACCATTTCATGGAGTTGTAGTTGGTACATTGACTACAAATACAGCATACATGTATATTAATGTTAGAGTTGTCATGTGCTGATTTTGAATGCATTATTTTAATAAAAATTCAAAATCAGCACATGGCACTGTCATTTCATATGAAAGTATTTTTCGCACACAGTAAACTATAGTCATATATACAAGTTGAATTGTCTATCGTTTAAACACGTTCCATGTTGGCACGGTTTCTAATAACATCTGAATTTCATACGGAAGTTGTTATTTAACATTTAACGCACTATACTCCATGCTTCTTGTACTACATGGGCCTTTATGATCCAAAGTTGACTTATTCTAACATATGTTAATCCACAATACGGGATTAATTTGAAATATGTCATATATCAAGTCCAAACTTACATAACGGTCAAAATTTCGTAAGGGGTATGTAAGATAGGGTATGTTTACTCAAAGGTCTAGAACAGCTCGTGTGTGTGTGTGTGTGTGTGTGTGTGTGTGTGTGTGTGTGTGTGTGTGTGTGTGTGTGTGCAGTATTTTATAACCATTTTCTTTGTATTTATTTAAGACCTATATGAAATAAAATATTTCATTTTAGTTCCCACGTGTTGGTTTGTACAGCTTCTAACGTTCTCCAATACGGTGATCAGTATTCGACAAAAACTTATATAACCGTACTAAAACATTATCTTATACTTTAACAACAGTTCCTAAAAGCAAATATGTTCCATCAGTTTAGACTAGTTGCCTTGGTTTCTTAACACGCCTCATATTTTGTACCCGGAAATTACAAATCCACGTTGGTCACGTGACAAGACTTGCGGATTCTAAATGCATTAAATAACAACCACACTATTTTGTTGTAAGAATAACATAAAATATCCGTATGGCAGGCGTTAGAATGGAATCTTTCGTCAATGGAACCATCAGGTAATTAAATGCTTAATTTGTGAATATGTGGTTTTGAGAGTGTATACATCGATGCAAGGCAATGCATTTTAAAGAAAAGTTGTTATGTTTTCTTATTGCTTATGTAATAAAAAACAAACATGCTGATCCATGTCCGAATCACAATCCAGAGGCAAAGTAAAAACTTTGGAACTGACAAGTCTGGCCAGACATGTGAACTTCCATCGAGAATACAACCAACTTTCAACATATGTTACATGGTCAGAATATATGTGTTACTATTGTGTGTTCTTGGTTACAATATTGGCTATTGTAAAGTATGATATTTTCCAACTACATGTTGTTTTTTTTTGTTATTCTGTTTTGCAAGGTATTTTTTAATTGTTTCATGTCGCGCTATGGTAGCACTTTTATGTTCATTTTAAGTCATGAACCCAATAGTACGAAATTACATAATGAATTTACAATTTTATTAAAAAGGTGAATTTAAATTTGTTTATCGAGTAGCATGAATTATTATAGTAAAATGAGTATGCACATTTTTTTCAAATTTAAATGGATTAAGATTGAGACAAAGAATTTAAAAACAAATTATATGCAGGTGCTAAACGTAACAATAAAACTAATACGGCCGTGAATGTTTTCATTTTATGGAATATGGCTTCAGTTACAGCACAGGCCCGTCGAAAGTTTAAAACTACTGAATCGATAGACCATCTCGGCCCCTACATCACGACAGCTTTTCCACGGCTTCGATTCTATGTCTAACTTTAGGCAGATTTTTGGTCAATATCTATCCACATCTCAGTCATTCGGGATTTGAGCTTCGTTTTTTTTCGTTAGATCCGTGTTAAACTTTCGACGGGTCTTTAGTGTATGCTTGTATTTTTAATCAGGTAAAATGGAATTTACATTGTACTTAAGTACATTTACGAGCAATTCAGTGTGTATTTCACTATCATTTCATCTACAACAGAATAACTATGGAATAATAGGTGATATTTGCACAAAAGTATCGACAGATTTGCGTGCAAGAAATAATTAAAAACAAAACACCTTTAAAAGTGGAACCTTGACTTACCATAGTACTTCGTGAAATATTTAACATAATGAACGTAAGAGATATTTGTGAAATGTGATGTTTTGATATATACCCATTGTCTTTTACTATTTACATTATTGTATTTGTTTAATGGGGAAAAGAATAGAAATATATTGCTTGTCATAACTAATAGATTTATGTAAATCTTATAATCTGCCCTCTATTTGCAGGCTGAAAGATTTGAACACCTGTTCTATTCTCTACCGATGACTAATACGTCTTGTTTCTCTTCGGTTTTTAGTCACAGAAATTCATTTAAATGCGGTTGGTTTACTTTTTAAAGATTATTTTTACTAACTATGTACTATATGGTACATTGAGTTAATTCCATTTGTCTATCTTCATATACTTGCAGTTTACTTGTGTGTAAGGTAACAGTCGATGTTGTTATTTATTGTTTTGACAGATTTACGTAAATTATAGCATTCAATGGGAGCGCAACAAACAAACACAAAACAAAACAAAACCAAACAACTCCCCGTTTACTAATCCGAAGAACATTTAAATTTTCAAACCGAATGGAGGAGAATAATTGTGTTCGGCCCCACCCAACCCCGTCAATATCGTCTAAAACATGTGATCGGTTCTTGGGATTGAAGATGAAGAAAACTGACCTTCAGTAAGTGGTCTGGCAAACTTTCTTACACTGGTAGCTGTTCAAAGTGAAGATTCGAACCCAAGCGGTAAGAGGCAGTAAAACCATGGAAAAGGAAACGTTAGTGTTTATTGTTCAAAAGAAACAATTGAATTAAGCAGGTTGCTGATTTAAACTTTTAATTCATTGATTTTTATTGAGGTGATTTAGATTCTAATAAAGTTTTGGTTATATTTTATATTTTTGAGTATTATTTGGTAAGATAAAACTTTTGTTCCACAATGTCGAACGTGTGTAAATAACTGTGTGTTAAATATTTGGGACGATAAAAAAACCTCAAATGTACATTTGTACTCAAACAATAGCACGTTTTTCGCCCGTTAGGATTCTTTCGCTTATATCCAGAGAGTCGGGTCAGAAATGAGGACGAAACCGTAAAATCAGAGAAAACCAATGACTGGCTGCAATCAAACTGAGAAACATTCTGCCCTGGAAACTCTGTTGAGTGTGATTCGAACTTAGGCCGAAGAAGGAGCTAGCGCTGTGCTCCTTGCGCCTGCTCTTTAGATCACTCGGCCACCGAGGTTCTTTTGATTATAGGAGTATAAATTACAAAATACAAAACGTATTTTTTACATCATTTAACCTAATTACTGTTTCTCTTTAACAGCTGAATATCTTTTTAAAGAGCGTATATATCACGTATATTTGATGTTCATGTATGTAGCATTGTGTACTTTTAAATACCGTATCAAACAGTATAGTTCAACATCCTTATCAGTATTCTGTTCACTTACATGTATGGAAGTGAAACATATCAACAAAAAGTTCTGATTTATTTTGTAGTTAATCTCCTCTTCTCTTCATGTCAGATACGCACACATGTATCTTAATCACAATACTCTCGAGATTAACGTTCAGACTTGACTTCACGTTACCGTCCAGAATAACGCCCTTTTGGATCCGAGATTAACGCTTTGATTTATTTATCACTTTTGTGTTTGAGATTCACTTTGTTCTGGTGTCATGTTATTTTGACCAAGTTTTGGTTTTTACGTTACTTTACTCTCTTGAGATTAAAGTTCTGCTTTAATATCATGCTGTGTTCGACATTAATCCTTGTTCATAGTTAAATCTTTCTCACATTGGGGTCTGTCGGTTTGGATATCAGAACCACATGATTCGTTAGCGGATCGTTAGACCATTATGCCAAAGTGGCTTTTGCTTACTTATATGTATCATGATAGACAATGATACCATTTTAAGGCATAAATTTTCTAATAACAAGATGTCCAATATGGCGTTTAAAATTTTAGTTTTTGGTTTATGACAACAAGGTGTTAAAGGGCGGTACTTTGACCTTAAATGAAAGTCAAGATCAACCTTTTTTCATGTTGATAGGGGATTGACCACCAAAATCCCTATAAAGCTTTACTATCAGTGGTTTGTTGGTTTTGAAGAAAAATTTGAAATTTCTAAGCGTTAACGACGACAACATATAAAAGCGATGACAATATTCGCCATAAAGCATTAGTTAGGTTCAGTTTTACGTCCTTGTCAAGAATATTTCACTTATATCCATACATCGCCAGCTTTAGGCAAAATTACAGAAATATTTCGCTGTTGGTATTATACAGAAGGGTTCTTTATCCTGTCACGCCTACCGTGACACGGGACCTCCTTTATTTTAAGATTTCATTTAAAAGAAACATGACTTTCATTTTGTAATACCGAGTGCTTGGCAAAAGAACAGTCACTACCCACTTTCAAGTCATAGGTCAGACCCGGTCGGGGTTTGAATCCACAAACTCCACTTACGGAGTGAGAACAGCAGTCTACCAACTGAGCCACCGCCGTGGCATGAACCATTGTTGCTTGTATATATAAATAAGAGTGACACATGAAAGAAGATTTTTTTTATTATTTCAGTGTTTCTTCATTAAACAAGTAATGTAGTACAACTTGAAATTATAAAAAGGAAAGGGTTTGCCTTTAACGCCTACAATGTTTGTAATAAAAAGTGATACATACTAGTGTTACTAAAACATTAGAGAAACCATTGTAAATTATCTCATATATTGAAGGTTTGTTTTATAGGTAAGAAAATAAAAATATATTAGACCTATATTACATAAAGTACATCTTATATATATAAATAAGTAGTAAATGGTGACAAACATATCGAACTTAAAGAACATGATACTAAAAATACTTAAATATTCCACTAAAAAATAGGTTAGTTTTTAAAAGTTGATATTTATCAGTGTGGTATTTTGTCTGGATCTACCAAGGTAGAACCCCTGTATAAAATATAGAATGGTGATCTTCTTATATATAATAAGAACACCTGGTTTTTGAATAGTATGTTATCATTTTATGCTTTAATTCAGGCACCAAATGCTATTTCTTTTACGCCGTGAAAATGTAATTAAAGTTTTCATTACAAGCCTCCCTCGATTTATCACAAGACTCCTTTATAATGCCAAACTCTGACAAAACAAATAGCCTTATTGTATTTTAATCTTACAACAATGATTATATTTAGAAGAATCTCTTATAAGTAAAGTAAAATCGTCATTAATAAGTGTGATGGTTTGGTTTGGAATCTTCTAAATACTTGGCATCATTCTGTACTTAACCAATATAGACAGTTAAAGCAACCATTTTATATGTACAATTGCAATATCTTTGCTTCAATAAAGTATTGGACATCGACTATATACTTTGCAACTGTTCAACGCACTGTCGTGATGACGTCAGATGTCAAATGGTCTCGTTGACTGACAAGAGATGATCCATTTTTATGAAAAGATGAACCACAGCGCATTTCAAAATTGTTTTCAAATTAACATGAGAAATGTAAGCGGCAATAAAATTATTTTTATAAACATTGTAGATAAAAGAAATAAGGTAATTTTCCAATGTTTTATGAACTGCAGAGTATATTGGGCTGTATTGTGTTGTGTTAGGCCGCGTTATATAATAAATGCCAAGTAATGTTATACCCACCTTGTAGTGTAATAATTATTTCTCAAGTTGCATAAAATGTTAAAATGCTTGTATGTATAATGTATTACTGTTTACTACATTTTATGGATATTTGACGTTCCATAGGTCTGTTTTCTTTTTACACAATTTTCATTACACACGTGGCCAATGTAGTTAGCTAAACAGGAGGTGCTTACCCTTCCGGAGCACCCGGCCTCACTTCCCTGGCGAGAGTCCACGTGTTTGAGGTTTGCAGTGACAAGTTCATGATTCTAATGCCTTGAAGAGTGGCGCCAAAACAAGTTGGAGTTGTAGTCTCCTTCCAAGCCACTGAACTCGAGATCCGGATTCGAGACTCTTACAGACTTCGAGACTGATCCAACACTGTGTTCAGCACTAACATTTATACTATTAACGCGATTCTGAGCTGGTTTTAGAATTACAATTCAGATGACGATTAAGGAAGTACTTTGGTATTACCAGGGATAACTGATTTATGTACACGGCTCGGCCTTCAACTAATGATTGACCAATAGTACAACACTATAACTTAATATTTTGCAAACAGTTTATAAGCTTAAATATTTGATTATTAATAATATGAAACCATGTAAATTCTTATTTTGATGTGAGCATTTCCTTGTTGTGTGTGTGTGTGTTTTTGAGTCCCTTTTCAGTGAGATTCCGGGAGGTTTTGTAAATAACGTTACCTGGAAACAGTCAGATATTGTCTATTTCAAAGCAGGTGTTTTATTGTTTAGATATAGCTGAAATATTATCAACTTGTGTATTGTAACTCCTTGTGCGACCACACAGGAAGATTTTCAAAATCCCAGTGTCTCTGTATCCCTGGAGACAATGACCAGGTTTTATGTCGAGAGCTCTCCTTACATTAACTTTATCACAAATTTTTAAAATCTCGTTATTCATTTTGATATTGCAGTCAGCTAAGCAATAACTAACTATTTTAGCCAATCTCAAAGCACTTCTAGTTGTCAAAAATGTGATATTCTCAAAGAAGAGTTAAGATGCTAAAGTCAGTTTTTAACTAATTTATATTTACAAGATGTCACAAGAAACCTTTTCTCCTTCCAAATTGGTGGTCGTTTCTAAGTTATTGCTATTTTGGGTCCACAGTGTCCAAACGAAATCATAATAACTTACTTAGAGGAAAACGATAAATTTTACTCCCAATGGTTTACCTTACTCTCCGCTGTTTTCGATATGTTTAATTTCAAATTATAATTACAATAATGTTAGATTTCTGCTTAAAGCAGATAATTTCAAATCAGGGAAAACGCCAAGAGCAAACTGTGTTTCGATTTTGTTTTTATTTTGTAAACCTTCCGTCTTGAAAAAAGGGATAACTTTTTGTTAAGTGTCCAAACACGAAACAATGAACCAAATTCAGTGTCGTATGTCATTAAAGTAACCGTGTTAACAAATGTTTCACCATAATGATTCGGTTACAATTAAAATCTAAACATTTAGATTATAATTATGCGCATTCAAGATCATTGCTGTCTCTACAAGAACTGTTGAAAATGTCAAGGATACTAGTTACCAATAGAGAAAAGACAAACTTAGTATCCAGACAACTTGCATCTTATAGAAGTTGAGATGAAATCTGACAAGTTTTAAGGTTTTTTTTAAATATTCAAAATGCAATTTGCAACAACTCTTGCTTCTTAATATGGACAATTATTGTTTCAGCTGTATTCATTAATATAGAGACATTTGACCAAAATCTGTCTTATTATACCCCCCGCTTCATCATCATCATCATTTATTTAATTCCACTACAATAGTGATTCTATGATAATTCAAAACATATATTACATAATAAAAACTAACTAAGCAAAGCAATATTAACGTACATAACATATATACATAATATTTTACATAGTAAGTAATTATAGTTTTAAATGTGCCATGGTCTCCGGTCTATGCTAGGATAAAGCGAGACCGATGGATCTGGTAACATAGTCTTACGTAGCGCAAGAACCCAAAAGTAAGTTCATTTGTTACTTTAACATGTAAACCACTGCCAAGCAGAACCTGTATAAGAATTTCCGGTTCGTAAGACATGAGTATATCGTAAAGATCACCATTATTGGCATTAACATAATTGATTGAAGTCCAGAACATATGTCGTAAGGATACTAGTTCGGGTGTAGAACAAAATAGAACAATATGTGTGAGACAGTCCCTGAACTCGGTGTTACACAGCAAACATATTTTCCTGTTAGTTAGAGGAGGCAGTGTCCATAATGCCATAATGTAGTTTGCTAATGATAATTGGAAACTATTAGCTGCCAACGACCATAAACGTCCATAAAGAGCACCGTTGTGTAGGTATTTAAATCTGATGAAGTCCGGGTCGTTATCCATTCTGTTTAATCGGAGCGACAATTCGTGATCTCTGATTGAAGAGTTTACCAGCTTTTTCCAATGTGTATGTGAAGGGAAGCTTCCTGATGTAATATATTTATACAAGTGTGAAACTAGGCTGTATTTATTTAATAATTCACATATATCGGGGATAAATCCTAGGTGAGTGGATGTTGAGCCAATTACAAATTCGTAAAGTCTGGTTATAAATATCTTCTTTGGTAGTAATGAACAGTCCATATTACACAACTTCCCAAAGAACAGTAATTTTCGTTTGGAAATCTCAACAGTAATTGGAAATAGATTGCACAAACTTTCTGCCATATCAGATCTAGTATACTGTGGTAGCTTCTGTATGTGTTTAACTACAAAATGCTGAAACTTATTTAATGTGTCAATATCAGAAGTTTTAAGGTTAGTCCACACTTCACCCATACAGAGTAGTAGGAATAACAATTTTTCTATATAGTCCAACTGTTGTAATAGGATTTAATTCTGACGAACCTATTCCATTGATAGCAAAGTAAGCATTTCGTCCTTTGCGACACATCTCAGTAGTACGGTTAATACTTTTAAGTTGCGAGTTAAGTAGAATTCCCAGGTGTGTGCACTCGGTAGCTAACTCAACACTGTTAGGTCCCAAATAAAACATAAAGTTATCGTCAGAGTTTGCTTTGCTTTTGCTGAATACCATTATCTGCGATTTTTTAGCGTTAAATTTAAATCTCCAAAAACAAGAATACTTGTAAGCCATATCTAGCATAGACTGGAGACCAAGCGGCGTCATACTGATACAGACTAGATCGCAACTCCTCCTAAACCCTTCAATGGATTTTCATGAAACTTTCACACAATCTTTGTGATATAATGTAGATGTGCACCTCCTATTTAAAAAATTGATCCGATGGATTTTTTTATGTGGGGGAGCAGGGGGTATTTTTGTTAGCTTGTGGCTCACAGTTTTTCTAGTTTCAGCTGTATTCATTTGACCAAAATCTGTCTTATTTGAGATTGGGGATCAGGACTCCTCATTCGCAAATGTATGGTAATTTTTTTGTCTAATGAAGTAAACATGGTTTTAAAAAAAACCCGCGACATAGCATCACATTGCTGATATCACATTTTAATATATAAATTTCTAACATAGAGACCGGAGTGGATTTTTTCTCCTGTAAGCGCTCCTAGACCAATCGGCCTCCGCGATCCCTTAAATTTCAACAAGGTAAAATTAACTTTTTTATATTATGAAGTATTATGAGAGTCTTGTATTTATCACTTTAATTATTTAACTGTCACCCTATATTGAAATCTCTTTAAATCCCTATGTGAGGTCTCCTGTTATAGCTTACATTATTAGACTATGGAGTCGTTGACATTTTAATTCCTCGTTCATCTACCAATGACCAATTTAATGTCTATTTTATCATCATCATATTGATCATATAGTCATATCAGTGATTTTATATTGCACAAACTTTGGTTATACAGCATTATAACAGTTCATTACAAATCTGTGAATCAACAAAGTTTTTATACTTATGATTTTATTTAAGCCCCGTCATTTTCTTTATTAAAAGAAATTATGATGTTGCATACCTTTAAACAAAATTTTAACACCTCTTGAAATAATCCCACGAGATAGCCATTCAGGAATATGTACTTACAGTCAATTCTGTGTAAAATGGTCACCCAAAGGAACCAATCAAAGTGGTCTTTATGGACAGGTGACCTTTATATACAGGTTCAAATAATTAAAATAAAGAACAATTGGGATACAATTCTACTGGCCTTTATAAACAGATGATCCTTATATAGATGTGACCTTTAGGGCAGGTTGGATTGTATTATTATTGTAATATTTGTATTTAACAGCAACACATGTGCATAACATAACACAGATTTACATCTTTAGCTGCATACCGTGTACCTAACATCAGCCAGTGCAACCAAAAATATTATGTCTCAGGCCTTAAATACCGCTTGAAATATTCCCACAAGAAAGCCATTAGCAGGAATCTGACAGCGCAACCTGCCTTAAAGGTCACCTCTATATAAGGGCCACCTGGCCAAAGGAATATTGCAAGCCTAGGCTTATCAAGTCCTTCAAATCATTTTATGGCTGTCATCACAGTATTATTGATAAGTTTGATGTCTCTGTGTCCAGGATTGCTCTGGATATATTTGACGTCCCATAGTTCCATGTTCATTCAATTTTGATTATACACGTGGTGGATGTAGTTAGCTAAAGAGGTGGTTCATGGTTATACGATTGTTGAAATATATCATGACGTTTTTTAGTCGGTGTGAGGTTTTCTCGCGATTTTGCCGCCATTTTGACAGTGTTGAGAAACACCTTATAATTACAGACACCTTACAGACACAAAAACCAAATTATACAATAAACAGAATCTTACATTTGTCTTTATGTAAAACTAAAATTATTAATCTTGAGAATAAAATATTTATGAAACCCACAGATTAGTTGCTGCATAAAATGTTTATGAAACTCACAGATTACTTGTTGCATAAAATGTTTAAATGCATCTCGCACATGGCTCATTGCAAAAACATTTAGTCAGCACTTTTTAAATACAATGTTACATAAGCACTATGTTGCGCCATATTGTCGCACTTGTCTTTGATCAATCATAATTTGTCTTACTTACCATGTATTTCTATAGGTCGAGTTCGTTTTTCTACAGTAATAGCAATGGTAACGTTTACTTTGATATTGTCGCACCTGTCTTTGATCAATCATAATTTGTCAGTCTTACTTACCATATATGCAGTTCTATAGATCGAGTTCGTATTTCTACAGTAATAGCAATGGTAACGTTTACTTTGATATTGTCGCACCTGTCTTTGATCAATCATAATTTGTCAGTCTTACTTACCATATATGCAGTTCTATAGGTCGAGTTCGTATTTCTACAGTAATAGCAACGGAAACGTTTACTTTGATATAGTCGCACCTGTCTTTGATCAATCATAATTTGTCAGTCTTACTTACCATATATGCAGTTCTATAGATCGAGTTTGTATTTCTACAGTAATAGCAATGGTAACGTTTACTTTGATATTGTCGCACCTGTCTTTGATCAATCATAATTTGTCAGTCTTACTTACCATATATGCAGTTCTATAGGTCGAGTTCGTATTTCTACAGTAATAGCAACGGTAACGTTTACTTTGATATTATCGCACCTGTCTTTCATCAATCATAATTTGTCAGTCTTACTTACCATATATGCAGTTCTATAGGTCGAGTTCGTATTTCTACAGTAATAGCAACGGTAACGTTTACTTTGATATTGTCGCACCTGTCTTTGATCAATCATAATTTGTCAGTCTTACTTACCATATATGCAGTTCTATAGATCGAGTTCGTATTTCTACAGTAATAGCAATGGTAACGTTTACTTTGATATTGTCGCACCTGTCTTTGATCAATCATAATTTGTCAGTCTTACTTACCATATATGCAGTTCTATAGGTCGAGTTCGTATTTCTACAGTAATAGCAACGGTAACGTTTACTTTGATATTGTCGCACCTGTCTTTGATCAATCATAATTTGTCAGTCTTACTTACCATATATGCAGTTCTATAGATCGAGTTCGTATTTCTACAGTAATAGCAATGGTAACGTTTACTTTGATATTGTCGCACCTGTCTTTGATCAATCATAATTTGTCAGTCTTACTTACCATATATGCAGTTCTATAGGTCGAGTTCGTATTTCTACAGTAATAGCAATGGTAACGTTTACTTTGATATTGTCGCACTTGTCTTTGATCAATCATAATTTGTCAGTCTTACTTACCATATATGCAGTTCTATAGGTCGAGTTCGTATTTCTACAGTAATAGCAACGGTAACGTTTACTTTGATATTGTCGCACCTGTCTTTTATCAATCATAATTTGTCAGTCTTACTTACCATGCAGTTCTATAGGTCGAGTTCGTATTTCTACAGTAATTGTTTCGGCTATGAAAGCAATGGTAACGTTTACTTTGGTATAAATAACCGTGTATAATCATATTTGCTGACAGACATTCAATATTCTTACTGTTGTTACACAACACACATAATTAAAAAATATCACGTTTCGCAATATATTGTTGAAATTTCCTTACTGTTTTTGTGGATCTGGTGGTTTTATTGTAGTTTGACAGTTATTAAAGCCAGTGTTTCTTCCACCACACCTGGGGATTATTGCATTTCTTTGTTATTGCATCTTATCGTTCAGTAGGTCACAAATTAGTCTGATTATAACAATAAGTCGATGGTGCATTTTGTTCATGAACACTGTGTCCTATTAACCTTGTAAATCAACTGACTTTTGAATATTTGACAATTATTAAAATCCTATATCAATCACACAGCGAGTGCATTAATCGGATACTATAGACAGAAGACGTTTTATTACAATATAAGACAAGACCGTGACACAACAGCATAGTAACATAAAGGATATCATTTTAGCTCACCTGACCGAAGGTCATGTGAGCTTATGGCATAGCGCAGCGTGTGTATGTGCGTGCGTGCGTGTGTGCGTGCGTCGTTAACACCTGTTTTCGACTTCTCCTCTGAAACTACTGGACAGTTTTTAATGAAACTTTGTCAGAAGTATATATGGGCCGGTGCAATTCAGATTTGTTCGTGGCGTTGCTATGGCAACCATAACTAGGTCAAGGTGACCTAGGGTGCAAAATTCTTAAAAAATCTTCTTCTCCGAAAGTACTGATTGGAGAAAAAATCTGATGTGATATTTGGCTTCTCTAGGGTCTTAAGCCTATAGTTTGTTCATTTTGTGAAATTCGGATAAATAATAGGTTACGCGTTTTTGCGTTTAATTTTGAAAAAATCGTAAAATAGCTTCAAATTGTTATAACCTGACTATTTGACCAGATAATGACATGGGGTTTTCAGTTTTGACATCTTCTTGTTAGTATCTTCAAAATGAGGTCAAGGTCAATTGTTAAAGTCGTGACCTAATTTTTTTTACCTCTGATTATAATTATTATCTCGAAAACTATAAACTTTTTGTATAAGCATGTATATTAGAATGTTGTAGGTATCGATACAACGATCATTTTGATGTATAGAAAAAGGTCATGGGTTCAAAGGTCAAGGTCACAGATGTGAAACAATACCGAAATGGTTAATTATCTTGAAAACTATCAACTTTTTGTATAGGCATATATATTAGAATGTTGTAGGTATTGATACAACAATCATTTTGATGTATAGAAAAAGGTCATGGGTTCAAAGGTCAAGGTCACAGATGTGAAACAATACCGAAATGGTTAATTATCTTGAAAACTATAAACTTTTTGTATAGGCTTGTATATTAGAATGTTGTAGGTATTAATACAACGATCATTTTGATGTATAGAAAAAGGTCATGGGTTCAAAGGTCAAGGTAACAGATGCAAAACAATATCGAAATGGTTAATTATCTCGAAAACTATAAACTTTTTGTATAGGCATGTATATTAGAATGTTGTAGGTATCGATACAACGATCATTTTGATTATAGAAAAAGGTCATGGGTTCAAAGGTCAAGGTCACATATGTGAAACAATACCGAAATGGTTAATTATCTCGAAAACTATAAACTTTTTGTATAGGCTTGTATATTAGAATGTTGTAGGTATTGATACAACAATCATTTTGATGTATAGAAAAAGGTCATGGTTCAAAGGTCAAGGTCACAGATACAAAACAATACCGAAATGGTTAATTATCTCGAAAACTATCAACTTTTTGTATAGGCATGTATATTAGAATGTTGTAGGTATTGATACAGCTATAATTTTGATGTATAGAAAAAGGTTATTAGTTTAAAGGTCAAGGTCACATATGCGAAACAATACTGAAATGTTTTATTATCTCGAAAACTATAAACTTTTTGTATAGGCGTGTATATTAGAATGGTGTAGGTATCGATACAACGGTCATTTTAATGTATAAAAACGGTCATGGGTTCAAAGATCAAGGTCACAGATGTGAAACAATACTGAAATGATCTTAAAAACTATTAACTTTTTGTATAGGCATGTATATTAGAATGTTGTAGGTATTGATACAATGGTTATCATGATGTAAAGAAAAAAGTCATTGGGGTTTAGTATTTATGTTTTCTTTAAATCTATCAGCTAGCCATTAGTTATCAGGTGAGCGTATCAGGCCCATGGGCCTCTTGTTTTTCAATAATTGGCACGTGGCTGTCGCAAAGCTTACAATACTTGATTTTTTTGTTCAATTTCCGATTCGTAAGCATCTTGATCGGACAGTTTTTCCTTTTTCGCAAATGGCATACCACACAAATCTACCTCCAGAACAGCTGATTTACATTTAGAGGGTTAACCGTTTTGACTTTATACGAGGGGAGGTCAAAAAGTTCATAGAACGGGGTATATATTGCCGCAACAAACCATACATTTTAGTATTATTTTTCAATACAGTCCCCATTTACCCCAATGCACTTAGCCCACTTTTCTTTCAGACTGTCTATACCTTTGAAACAGAAGTCTTCGGTTTGGTCCTGAAACCATGTCTCTGTGGCAGCCTTAAGTCCATCATCATTAGGCAATCTGATTCCCCGTAAATGGGATTTCAAATTTCTAAATAGGAAATAATCACTGGGTGCCCAATCAAGACTGTAGGGTGGGTGATTAAGTTGTTCGAACTTGCATTCACGAATCGCTGCTTGTGCAATCCTTGACTTGTGCACAGGAGCATCGTCGTGAAGAAGCAATACCCCTCGGGTCAACTTTCCCCTCCTTTTTAATTTAATAGCAGCTATCGGCTGCTTCATTAGATCAGCATAGTCAGTCCCAGTGATAGAGATTCCAGCAGGTTTATAATTGATTAACAGAACATCCTTAGAATCCCAAAAACACAGTGGCCATGACTTTGCTGATGGTTGGGTTTTGAATTTCTTTGGTGGGGTGAGCCAGGGTGCTTCCATTGCATGGACTCTTTTTTGGTTTCTGGGACCCAATGATGAATCCATGTTTCATCACCAGTTACTAAACGTAAATGGAAGTTCTCCGTGTTATCATTATAAATGCCAAGAAGTTCCCGATTTGACTGGAGTCTTTGGAAGCGATCCTGCACATTAAGATTTCCGAGGACCCATCTTGCGGATACTTTTGGCATCCCAAGATGCTCGTGGATAACCGTGTATACACTTCCATGTGAAATGTCAAACTCCCTAGCTTTGTCATCAATCCTAATTCGACGATCATTCATGATGAGGGTCTCCACAGACGTGACAATTTCCTTTATGATGGCATCAGCTGGCCGACCTGACCGTGGGTCATCCTTCAGTGAGGTGCGCCCACGTTTAAATTCATCTTACCATTTTGCCACTATGGAAAAGGCAGGACCCCTGTCACCGTACCCTCGGCCATTCGCCGGTAAATTTCTTTGGCATTTGATCCCTCTACTATGAGGAACTTTATTACTGCCCTAAACTCAACATTTTGATTTTTGATTTTCATTGCCTGATGGTCACCAACTTTGAATGCTTTTGAGAATTACACAAATATGTTTTAACAAATAAACTTGATATGTTTAAAGTTGCAGAATGTTGTTTTGTCTAAATTAGTAAAGAAAATGTGTGTTACGCTTGGCTGAATACGCTGTTCTATGAACTTTCTGACTTCCCCTCGTATGTAGACAGAGTCAATCAAGGAACGTTGACGGGTTGTAATTGAAAATTACAAAACGGATAAAACTACCGGACTAAAATAACACCTTCGGAATCATTACACCTTGTTATCATATTTTCATTATGTCTGCACCAATTTCAGTGTCTTATCTTAATGCTCTCCTCGCCTTCGCTGCTGTTTTGCTGTGTTTCAGCTGGTCCAACCGGCAGCGTTTCATACAAACATAATCCTGAGCTACAGTAGCGCCCGTGATGACCTGGGGATTAATCATCACTGTTACATACAAGTAGCGCCCGTGGTGACCTGGGGATCAATCATCACTGTTACATATATAATCCTGAGCTACAGCAGCGCCCGTGATGACCTGGGGATCAATCGTTCTTGTTACTTACATATTCCTGAGCTGTAGCAGCGTCTGTGATGAACTGTGGATCAATCTTTCCTGTTTTATACATAATCCTGAGCTACAGTAGCGCCCGTCATGACCTAGGGATCAATCATTCCTGTTACATAAAATAATCCTGAGCTATAGCAGCGCCCGTGATGAACTGGGGATCAATCATAGCTGTTACAAAAATAATCCTGAGCTACAGCGGCGCCCGTAATTACCTGGAGATCAATCATCCCTGTTACATACACAATCCTGAGCTACAGCAGCGCCCGTCATGACCTGAGGATAAATCATACCTGTTACATACACAATCCTGAGCTACAGCAGCGCCCGTGATGACCTGAGGATAAATCATTCCTGTTACATACATATTTCTGAGCTATAGCAGCGTCCGTGATGAACTGTGGATCAATCTTTCCGGTTATATACATAATCCTGAGCTATAGCAGCGCCCGTCATGACCTAGGGATCAATCATTCCTGTTACATAAATAATCCTGAGCTATAGCAGCGCCCGTGATGAACTGGGGATCAATCATAGCTGTTACAAAAATAATCCTGAGCTACAGCGGCGCCCTTAATTACCTGGAGATCAATCATCCCTGTTACATACACAATCCTGAGCTACAGTAGCGCCCGTCATGACCTAGGGATCAATCATTCCTGTTACATACACAATCCTGAGCTACAGCAGCGCCCGTGATGACCTGAGGATAAATCATTCCTGTTACATACATATTTCTGAGCTATAGCAGCGTCCGTGATGACCTGGGGATCAATCATTCTTGTTACATAAAAAATCCTGAACTTCAGCAGCGCCCGTGATGACCTGGGTATCAATCATACCTGTTACATAAATAATCCTGAGCTGTATCAGCGCCCGTCATGACCTGGGGATCAATCATACCTGTTACATACATAATCCTGAGCTACAGCAGCGCCCGTGATGACCTGGGGATCAATCATACCTGTTACATAAATAATCCTGAGCTATAGCAGCGCCCGTGATGACCTGGGGATCAATCATACCTGTTACATAAATAATCCTGAGCTACAGCAGCGCCCGTAATTACCTGGAAATCAATCATACCTGTTACATAAATAATCCTGGGCTTTAGTAGCGCCCGTGATGACCTAGGGATCAATCATACCTGTTACATACATAATCCTGAGCTACAGCAGCGCCCGTCATGACCTGGGGATCAATCATACCTGTTACATAAATAATCCTGAGCTATAGCAGCGCCCGTGATGACCTGGGGATCAATCATACCTTTTACATACATAATCCTGAACTACAGCAGCGCCCGTGATGACCTGGGGATCAATCATACCTGTTACATAAATAATCCTGGGCTTTAGTAGCGCCCGTGATGACCTAGGGATCAATCATACCTGTTACATAAATAATCCTGAGCTGTATCAGCGCCCGTGATGACCTGGGGGTCAATCATACCTGTTACATAAATAATCCTGAGCTGTATCAGCGCCCGTGATGACCTGGGGATCAATCATACCTGTTACATAAATAATCCTGAGCTATAGCAGCGCCCGTGATGACCTGGGGATCAATCATTCCTGTTACATAAATAATCCTGAACTACAGCAGCGCCTGTGATGACCTGGGGATCAATCATACCTGTTACATAAATAATCCTGAGCTACAGCGGCGCCCGTAATTACCTGGAGATCAACTATCCCTGTTACATAAATAATCCTGAACTACAGCGGCGCCCGTGATGACCTGGAGATCAACTATCCCTGTTACATACACAATCCTGAGCTACAGCGGCGCCCTTGATGACCTGGAGATCAACTATCCCTGTTACATACATAATCCTGAACCACAGCAGCGCCCGTAATTACCTGGAGATCAACTATCCCTGTTACATCAATAATCCTGAACTACAGCGGCGCCCGTGATGACCTGGAGATCAACTATCCCTGTTACATACACAATCCTGAGCTACAGCAGCGCCCGTGATGACCTGAGGATAAATCATTCCTGTTACATACATATTTCTGAGCTACAGCAGCGCCCGTGATGACCTAGGGATCAATCATACCTGTTACATACATAATCCTGAGCAACAGCAGCGTCCGTGATGACCTGAGGATAAATCATACCTGTTACATAAATAATCCTGAGGTACAGCGGCGCCCGTAATTACCTGGAAATCAATCATATCTTTTACATACATAATCCTGAGCTACAGCAGCGCCCGTGATGACCTGGGGATCAATCATTCCTGTTACATAAATAATCCTGAGCTACAGCGGCGCCCGTAATTACCTGGGGATCAATCATTCCTGTTACATAAATAATCCTGAGCTACAGCAGCGCCCGTGATGACCTGGGGATTATCATTCCTGTTACATAAATAGTCCTGAGCTGTATCAGCGCCCGTCGTGACCTGGGGATCAATCATACCTGTTACATAAATAATACCGAGCTACAGCGGCGTCTGTAATTACCTGGAGATCAACTATCCCTGTTACATACATAATCCTAAACTACAGCAGCGCCCGTAATTACCTGGAGATCAACTATCCCTGTTTCATACACAATCCTGATCTACAGCAGCGCCCGTGATGACCTGAGGATAAATCATACCTGTTACATACATATTTCTGAGCTACAGCAGCGCCCGTGATGACCTAGGGATCAATCATACCTGTTACATACATAATCCTGAGGTACAGCAGCGCCCGTGATGACCTGGGAATCAATCATACCTGTAACATATATAATCTTGAGGTACAGCAGCGCCCGTGATGACCTGGGAATCAACCATTCCTGTTACATACATAATCCTGAGCTGCAGTAGCGCCCGTGGGGATCAACCATTCCTGTTACATACATATTTCTGAGCTACAGCAGCGCCCGTGATGACCTAGAGATCAATCATTCCTGTTACATAAATAATCCTGAGGTACAGCGGCGCCCGTAATTACCTGGGGATCAATCATTCCTGTTACATAAATAATCCTGAGCTACAGCAGCGCCCGTGATGACCTGGGGATCAATCATTCTTGTTACATAAATAATCCTGAGCTACAGCAGCGCCCGTGATGACCTTGGGATCAGCCATCCCTGTAACATACATAATCCTGAGCTACAGCAGCGTCTATGATGACCTGGGAATCAATCATTCTTGTTACATAAATAATCCTGGGCTTTAGTAGCGCCCGTGATGACCTGGGAATCAATCATCCCTGTAACATACATAATCCTGAGCTACAGCAGCGTCTATGATGACCTGGGAATCAATCATTCTTGTTACATAAATAATCCTGGGCTTTAGTAGCGCCCGTGATGACCTGGGGATCAGCCATTCCTGTAACATACATAATCCTGAGCTACAGCAGCGTCTATGATGACCTGGGAATCAATCATTCTTGTTACATAAATAATCCTGGGCTTTAGTAGCGCCCGTGATGACCTGGGGATCAATCATTCTTGTTACATAAATAATCCTGGGCTTTAGTAGCGCCCGTGATGACCTGGGGATCAACCATCCCTGTAACATACATAATCCTGAGCTATAGCAGCGCCCGTGATGACCTGGGAATCAATCATTCTTGTTACATAAATAATCCTGGGCTTTAGTAGCGCCCGTGATGACCTGGGGATCAACCATCCCTGTAACATACATAATCCTGAGCTACAGCAGCGTCCATGATGACCTGGGGATCAACCATTCCTGTTACATACATAATCTGACTTTACCTCAAATCTTTTATTCACTCTTCTATGTCTGTCTTCGTATATTTTTTAAAATCATTTTTAACTTTTGATACCTGCGCAGATACAATACCTACAGGTTAAGCATTCAGTGCTAATACCCCAGACTACAAATCCTGACTTAAAGTAATTGAAGTATTAATTTTTTATGGAAAAAAGTTACCAATCACCCGACCTCACTTCCCTGGTGGATGTTCACGTGTTTAACCTAACTTGTAATTTTCAAAGTTTTTACTTTGTTTCTGGATTTTGAGTGGACTTGGATAAATATGTTTGTTTTTGATGATTTCGACATCGATTACCTTTTGCACCACTGCCGTAGGTGTTAGGTCGTGGGTTCGAACCCCGGTCTAGCTCTGACTAAGGCTTGAAAATAGATTATGACTGTTCTTTCGCCAAGCACTTGGCATTTAGAAATGAAAGTCAATGAGTCTTTCGGAAGAGAGTAAAAACCGATGACCCAATTTATAAAAATGTGTTTTAAAGAAGCGAAATGGTCGCGGTTGTGGCAGTTGTACAAGAAAGACACCAGTATAATTATTTGAATACTAATTACTAGATGTGTTTAAAAACTATTTGTAAGGGCCAGGAGAGGCTAGCCATGCCAAAGAAGGCATTTAGGTATAGTGAAGATTTCATAATGACTAACTAGATGAGTATTTCTAATAAAAGTGGTTTACAATTTGGGTGTGGTTCTGGTCCTTATACTTAGGTGAGGTGAGTTGAGTGATGGTGTTTAAAGTCCCAGTCAAGAATATTTCACTTATATCGAGACGTCGCTAGCTATAGACGAAGGTGCAGAAATTTTGCCTGTGCGTTGCGCTGATGGCATTATACAGCAGGGTTTCATTATATATATCGTACCAAGCTTGCCGTGACACGGGACCTCATTTATTTTAAGTTGCCATCCGAAAGAACCGTGACTTTCATTTCGTAATGCCGAGTGCTTGGCGATAAAACAGTCATTATCCACTTTTAAGTCTTGGGTCAGACCCGGCCGGAGCTTTTACGCACGACCTCCCACTTACGGAATGAGCACTCTACCAACTGAGCTACTGCAGTGGCCATGGTTGCAACACTTACTAAATACATAGTTAGAATACATACATATTATAGTCTTATAGGTTGCCATATTGGTGACATCATAAATGTTAGTTTAGTATAGAAAATGATTTTTATGTAGTTTTATAATATAAGACGGTCAAATCTGTCATTATATATAATTACGCCTTTTAATATCCCAGACAGATCTGGGGACGAGGTTGATACATGACATAACGTTATAAAAATAACATAAACTTACTTTATGCTGTAGCCGTTAAAGTTTTGTCAGCATTTTAGGAAATTGTTCAGTAAACCAAACCAATATCTTCTCGTCAGCATTTTTGGGAATTGTTAAGTAAACCAAACCAATATCTTCTCGTCAGCATTTTTGGGAATTGTTAAGTAAACCAAACCAATATCTTCTCGTCAGCATTTTTGGACAACGTTAAAAAGCCAAGCTTTATTTTGCCAATACATTTCAATGTTTACAACTTCTGGTACATATATACAGCATAGGCTTTAACTTTTCAGCGATTTTTGCCGTCTGGGCTGGTTTTGTACCGGTTAAGGTCATCGTAAAACCATAAAAACAATATATATTGGCGGGTGATTAGTCAGCTATCTTTTAATTAAGTATCATTTGTCTGTAAGAAGTTGTATCGGATACAGAACGTGTAACGGTAAAGAGAAATTCCAGTTGATCAATCTATTGTCACAATACAAATAGACTATTAATCTGTGTTTACTTATTATATTAATCAATAATACAGTTATTAAAACTCACGCGTATTCTACTGATGCTACAAAATAAAAAATAATATGTGTCAGGAACAATGTTTATGTCATTTTGTATGATATAAATGAAAAAGCAATAATAAGGACATTAGTTTGTAAAATCAAGTTATCCCTGATGCATTTAAGTGACACTTGCAGTATGAGCATCTATAGTTTGTGTTATGCCTTCAGCACGAGGTAAGTCGACTTTTTATATCAGGCGGAGGAAAACTTTCCTTTCGTTTTCTGTTTTCCATTTTCCTGTTTTATTTTCTTTATTTTCCGGTATCATATCTCTCAAAATCGATTATTTTAATTTTGTTTTGCTCGTTTATTATTTGCAATTGGATTAAGATTTTTGAAAATGAAAAATTATAATTGTATATGCATTTGTCTATCATAAAAGTATAAAGGATATCAAAGAGGAATATTATCATAAAAAGTTTGAGTTTTAAGAAAGTAGTAATTCCGTGATTTCTTCGATCCGTAGCTTATATTATTATCAACACTGAGTCGCTGATTTTGATCTTATACAAATGACGGACGTAAGAAACTGAAAATTGTCGTTATTCATGTATTGAACCATCAGTTTTAAAGTATTCTAACTTTGTGGCGTGAATGATTGACAGGTGTTTGAAAATCGGAGTTCCGGGGGCGGGTAAGTGTTGTGTCAGTAGTTGGGAATGACTTGGTACTGTACAATAAATATTGAAAGAAGTGAATGGATTGATTGATTTATTGATTGATTCGTTGATTGATTTTTTGATTGATTCATTGATAGAATTGGGGTACAAAATAACTGTGCAATAAAAATTAAATAAGTAAATGGAATGATTTGTTCGTTGATTTATTGAATGGCAGGCTAGTTCCTAGCCAAGAATGTTTTACTTATATCGAAACCAGCTAAAGATGAAGCTATTGAAAATGCTTGCAATTGACAGAAGCAATATGCTGCGGAAGTTAGAGTTCTTTATCAGGTCGGGTCTACTGTGACATTGGGGCATCGGTTTCCTAGAAGCAAGAATCTTTAAAATAGAAAAAAATTATTTGTTATAGAAAATCGGGTAAAAATGAAATCATTGTCAACTCCTGTTTCAAATAACAACAGTTTGTTATGAAGATAAAGGCTGATATCATTATAAAGGCAGCTCTAATTATAAAGGCAGCTCTCATTATAAAGGCAGCTCTCGTTATAAAGGCAGCTCTAATTATAAAGGCAGCTCTCATTAATTAATTCCTGCTTTCTTCTCGTACTTGTGGTGTAAATATGCTATGATAAATATATCCCACTATAGGACCATTTTATCAACCAAGCAAGCTGCTTACATATATATTGTTGACTCGGGATATTGCAAGCCTATGTATATGCTTATCAAAGATATCAAAATGTTCTGTGGCTATCATTACATGGTGTTTGTGTCCAGAATTACCTCAAGATATATTTAACGTCCCAAAGTTCCATGATCCTTTCATTCTCAATTTAGATACTAAGTTTTGACTTTGTATTATGATTTCAAGATGGACCAGTGTGGTTTTTTAAAATTATTATTGCAACATTCTGGTCGATCAAATATTTTCAGAACCTTATTTCTTTCAATATATCTTAACTGGATTTAAGAATTAGATTCTATTTTAAATACACACATGGCGGGTGTAGCTAGATAAACATTCAGAAGGCCTAGGTGGTTACCCTTCCGGAGCACCCGACCTCACTTCCCTGTTGGAAGTTCTTGTGTTTCGCCTAATTTGATTCAAAATTTTAATTAGTTTTGGGTTTATGATTTGGACATGGATAAGTATGTTTGTTTTTTATTATATAGGTATTGCATCCCAGTTAGTAGTATGCCAAATATACCCATCTTTTGTCCATTTGTTCGACTTTTATTTTTATTTAAGTATTAATTTAACTTCCGTCCAGGACAACGATATTGACAAAATATTAATTGATTTCAATATGAAATCAGTTTCAATTAGATTTGCATTGATCAAATACATAACTTAACCTCTCTGTATGTTTGTGTCACTGTGGTTTATAACTAATAGGAATTCCAACTTTTGTTTTAAAATTTATGAATGTACACTTTAACATAAATTAAAACATTTATAAATAAGATTTCATTCACAAATGCTACCATGCAAATAGCTACACCTGATAAGCCAGTCACCCTGATAGCCTTAGATCTCACCAATACTAGATAAAACTAGTCCATTTCAAGACACCTTAAAAGTTCATTTTGGGCCATATATGTGTCAAAGGGATCTTATAAATGCCTTTTCCAATAGAATATAATACACGTTCATTGATATTTTGCTAGGTAGCAACATTTATAACAGTTTATAAGCGATAGCTGGTGAAAAAGTATTTAGATTTTAATTTCATTGAGCTTTCTGAGTCGTATTGATTGCCACCCGGATAGAGTGATAAGGATTAATAAGTTTTACCTCTTACCGGATCGTGAGATATTGAATGAAAATATTTGAAGTTAGTTTTTTATCCATATGAACCAGCTGTTTTGTGAAGACATCTAACTCAGTCTTGCTGAATAAGTAGCATGTATATTTAGACACGCGGCGACATACAGTGGTTGCTAGACTTTTTATGTTCATTCAAATATCTCAAAGACGACATTAAGGAAAAGTAAACATTATTATTTATCTTATATTTTATAAGTTTCTTGTCTTTAATTTTAGTGAAAAATTACCTGTTTTTGTGACACGATACAACTTTCATATTGTTTTAAGTGGGTTAGGTAATTTGTTATAACACTGTTTAAACACGCCAGTTACAAGTCATAAATAACACTCTCTTTTGAACGATTTTCTTTATTGCACTGCCACAGATTTAATTCCAATATGTACTTTTTACCTGATTAAATGATTTAAAATACAGGTGATGAAAATGTAATTGTTTAAATGGGTTTTTTAATGCAATCAATTTTGCGAACACAATTTAACTGTGACTCAATTAGTACGTAATATAGTCGATACTATGTATGTAAAATAAATACGGGTACACTTTTGAATAGCATGTGCTTGTCTAAAGTTGGGATAGCTGTATGTCCGTTCAAAGTCAGAAGTTTTATGGTCAGAAATAGTAACTGAAACAAGAAAAGCATTCCGTTGTAACTGAATTCACAAGCCGGGATTCTCAATATTTGTATTGTATTATCTTTTTTCATTCAGACCACTGTGATAGTTCAGTTGTTGGTAGAATGCTCGGTTTGTAAGTGGGAGGTCTTGTGTTCGAACCACCAGGTCTGACCCAAGACCTGAAAGTTGGTAGTGACTGTTTTTTCGGCCAAGCACTCGGCATAACGAAATGAAAGTCAATGTTCTTTCGGATGGGAACTTAAAATAAACGAGTTTCTCTTGTCACAGTAGGCATGGCATGATAAAGAACCCTGCTATATAAGCGCAACGCACTGGCAAATTTCCTGCACCTTCGCTTATAGCTGGCATTTTCTCGATATAAGTGAAATATTCCTGACTGGGATGTTAAACAACATTACTCAACAACTCAACTCTTTTATCATTTCCCTGTATTTTCATATTTGGTGACATTGGCTTTGATTAGGTCTATGTGTTAAGCTACAAACTTAAGCTGCTTCATATTCCATTTCAAATTTGAAAGATTGATTTGTTTAGATAAGCAGGAGTTTGCGTTCTCAAATGAAGGCCGAATAACTGTATCAAATGAATGTAGATACAGTCAAACCTGTCTATAAAGACTACCCACGGGAACCAGGAAAAGTATACAGGTTCAAGTCATATGAATAAAGAACAATTGGGATACAATTCTACTGGTGTTTATAAGCAGGTGGCCCTTTAAGGTAGGTTGGACTGTACATGTACATACCCATAATACATGTATATAAAATTAAAATGTTCTTCAATGTTGTGTTCAATGATTCAAATATGTTTCTGGTCTTCACTCTCAAGAAGAGGTGGGTGGGTGGGTAATTTTTACTAATCATCATGAATGTCAAAGTTATGGTTCTAGGATAAACACTTTTACCAGCATACTTGAAATTCGATGATATCGATTATATTGGAGTATTAAAAAGCCACAGCAGAACACGATTGGCGTAATAAAACAATTGTTCTAATATACCAAATAAGGTGATAATTTCAACACTTAAAATAAAGTATATATATCGGAAGTAGTCAAGCATCCTGAATGCACTTGTCTTTGTATGTTTATCTACCCATATACAATACAACGTCATAGACGTGCTTATAAAATCTATAAATAGAACAAATCACGGTACACAACCAGGATGTTATTATTAGCTAAATATTTGCTGATAATTTTTACACAATCAAAATATTTTGATAAAGATTATCACGCTTTTGAAAAATTCAAACTTCCGAACGTGCATTAATATGATAAAGTTTTACTTTGCTTATTTTCAAAAGTAGAAATACCTGTAGTAACTATGCAAGGTATGCTGTTCAGTATAGACCTGTCGAAAGTTTAACACTAAGCTAACGAATTAGTGCCGTATTGGATGTTCATCTCGGCCTCTAGTTAAGCTATAACGTAGCCGCTTCTCAGTAGCTACTATCTAAGGAATTAGTGCCGTATTGGATGTTTATCTCGGCCTCTAGTTAAGCTATAACGTAGCCGCTTCTCAGTAGCTACTATCTAACGAATTAGTGCCGTATTGGATGTTCATCTCGGCCTCTTGTTAAGCTATAACGTAGCCGCTTCTCAGTATCTACTATCTAACGAATTAGTGCCGTATTGGATGTTTATCTCGGCCTCTTGTTAAGCTATAACGTAGCCGCTTCTCAGTAGCTACTATCTAACGAATTAGTGCCGTATTGGATGTTCATCTCGGCCTCTTGTTAAGCTATAACGTAGCCGCTTCTCAGTAGCTACTATCTAACGAATTAGTGCCGTATTGGATGTCATCTCGGCCTCTTGTTAAGCTATAACGTAGCCGCTTCTCAGTAGCTACTATCTAACGAATTAGTGCCGTATTGGATGTTCACCTCGGCCTCTTGTTAAGCTATAACGTAGCCGCTTCTCAGTAGCTACTATCTAACGAATTAGTGCCGTATTGGATGTTCATCTCGGCCTCTTGTTAAGCTATAACGTAGCCGCTTCTCAGTAGCTACTATCTAACGAATTAGTGCCGTATTGGATGTTCACCTCGGCCTCTTGTTAAGCTATAACGTAGCCGCTTCTCAGTAGCTACTATCTAACGAATTAGTGCCGTATTGGATGTTCATCTCGGCCTCTTGTTAAGCTATAACGTAGCCGCTTCTCAGTAGCTACTATCTAACGAATTAGTGCCGTATTGGATGTTTATCTCGGCCTCTTGTTAAGCTATAACGTAGCCGCTTCTCAGTAGCTACTATCTAAGGAATTAGTGCCGTATTGGATGTTCATCTCGGCCTCTTGTTAAGCTATAACGTAGCCGCTTCTCAGTAGCTACTATCTAACGAATTAGTGCCGTATTGGATGTTCATCTCGGCTTCTTGTTAAGCTATAACGTAGCCGCTTCTCAGTAGCTACTATCTAACGAATTAGTGCCGTATTGGATGTTCATCTCGGCCTCTTGTTAAGCTATAACGTAGCCGCTTCTCAGTAGCTACTATCTAACGAATTAGTGCCGTATTGGATGTTCATCTCGGCTTCTTGTTAAGCTATAACGTAGCCGCTTCTCAGTAGCTACTATCTAACGAATTAGTGCCGTATTGGATGTTCATCTCGGCCTCTAGTTAAGCTATAACGTAGCCGCTTCTCAGTAGCTACTATCTAACGAATTAGTGCCGTATTGGATGTTCATCTCGGCCTCTAGTTAAGCTATAACGTAGCCGCTTCTCAGTAGCTACTATCTAACGAATTAGTGCCGTATTGGATGTTTATCTCGACCTCTTGTTAAGCTATAACGTAGCCGCTTCTCAGTAGCTACTATCTAACGAATTAGTGCCGTATTGGATGTTCATCTCGGCCTCTTGTTAAGCTATAACGTAGCCGCTTCTCAGTAGCCACTATCTAACGAATTAGTGCCGTGTTGGATGTTCACCTCGGCCTCTTGTTAAGCTATAACGTAGCCGCTTCTCAGTAGCTACTATCTAAAGAATTAGTGCCGTATTGGATGTTTATCTCGGCCTCTTGTTAAGCTATAACGTAGCCGCTTCTCAGTAGCTACTATCTAACGAATTAGTGCCGTATTTGATGTTTATCTCGGCCTCTTGTTAAGCTATAACGTAGCCGCTTCTCAGTAGCTACTATCTAACGAATTAGTGCCGTATTGGATGTTCATCTCGGCCTCTTGTTAAGCTATAACGTAGCCGCTTCTCAGTAGCTACTATCTAACGAATTAGTGCCGTATTGGATGGTCATCTCGGCCTCTTGTTAAGCTATAACGTAGCCGCTTCTCAGTAGCTACTATCTAACGAATTAGTGCCGTATTGGATGTTCATCTCGGCCTCTAGTTAAGCTATAACGTAGCCGCTTCTCAGTAGCTACTATCTAACGAATTAGTGCCGTATTGGATGTTCATCTCGGCCTCTTGTTAAGCTATAACGTAGCCGCTTCTCAGTAGCTACTATCTAACGAATTAGTGCCGTATTGGATGTTTATCTCGGCCTCTTGTTAAGCTATAACGTAGCCGCTTCTCAGTAGCTACTATCTAACGAATTAGTGCCGTATTGGATGTTCATCTCGGCGTCTTGTTAAGCTATAACGTAGCCGCTTCTCAGTAGCTACTATCTAACGAATTAGTGCCGTGTTGGATGTTCATCTCGGCCTCTTGTTAAGCTATAACGTAGCCGCTTCTCAGTAGCTACTATCTAACGAATTAGTGCCGTATTGGATGTTTATCTCGGCCACTTGTTAAGCTATAACGTAGCCGCTTCTCAGTAGCTACTATCTAACGAATTAGTGCCGTATTGGATGTTCATCTCGGCGTCTTGTTAAGCTATAACGTAGCCGCTTCTCAGTAGCTACTATCTAACGAATTAGTGCCGTGTTGGATGTTTATCTCGGCCTCTTGTTAAGCTATAACGTAGCCGCTTCCCAGTAGCTACTATCTAACGAATTAGTGCCGTATTGGATGTTCATCTCGGCCTCTTGTTAAGCTATAACGTAGCCGCTTCTCAGTAGCTACTATCTAACGAATTAGTGCCGTATTGGATGTTTATCTCGGCCTCTTGTTAAGCTATAACGTAGCCGCTTCTCAGTAGCTACTATCTAACGAATTAGTGCCGTATTGGATGTTCATCCCGGCCTCTTGTTAAGCTATAACGTAGCCGCTTCTCAGTAGCTACTGTCTAACGAATTAGTGCCGTATTGGATGTTTATCTCGGCCTCTTGTTAAGCTATAACGTAGCCACTTCTCATTAGCCACTATCTAACGAATTAGTGCCGTATTGGATGTTTATCTCGGCCTCTTGTTAAGCTATAACGTAGCCGCTTCTCAGTAGCTACTATCTAACGAATTAGTGCCGTATTGGATGTTCATCTCGGCCTCTAGTTAAGCTATAACGTAGCCGCTTCTCAGTAGCTACTATCTAACGAATTAGTGCCGTATTCGATGTTCATCTCGGCCTCTTGTTAAGCTATAACGTAGCCGCTTCTCAGTAGCTACTATCTAACGAATTAGTGCCGTATTGGATGTTCATCTCGGCCTCTTGTTAAGCTATAACGTAGCCGCTTCTCAGTAGCTACTATCTAACGAATTAGTGCCGTATTGGATGTTCATCTCGGCCTCTTGTTAAGCTATAACGTAGCCGCTTCTCAGTAGCTACTATCTAACGAATTAGTGCCGTATTTGATTTCATCTCGGCCTCTTGTTAAGCTATAACGTAGCCGCTTCTCAGTAGCCACTATCTAACGAATTAGTGCCGTATTGGATGTTCATCTCGGCCTCTTGTTAAGCTATAACGTAGCCGCTTCTCAGTAGCCACTATCTAACGAATTAGTGCCGTATTGGATGTTCATCTCGGCCTCTTGTTAAGCTATAACGTAGCCGCTTCTCAGTAGCTACTATCTAACGAATTAGTGCCGTATTGGATGTTCATCTCGGCCACTTGTTAAGCTATAACGTAGCCGCTTCTCAGTAGCTACTATCTAAGGAATTAGTGCCGTATTGGATGTTCATCTCGGCCTCTTGTTAAGCTATAACGTAGCGCTTCTCAGTAGCTACTATCTAACGAATTAGTGCCGTATTGGATGTTCATCTCGGCCTCTGTTAAGCTATAACGTAGCCGCTTCTCAGTAGCTACTATCTAACGAATTAGTGCCGTATTGGATGTTCATCTCGGCCTCTTGTTAAGCTATAACGTAGCCGCTTCTCAGTAGCTACTATCTAACGAATTAGTGCCGTATTGGATGTTCATCTCGGCCTCTAGTTAAGCTATAACGTAGCCGCTTCTCAGTAGCTACTATCTAACGAATTAGTGCCGTATTGGATGTTCATCTCGGCCTCTTGTTAAGCTATAACGTAGCCGCTTCTCAGTAGCTACTATCTAACGAATTAGTGCCGTATTGGATGTTCATCTCGGCCTCTTGTTAAGCTATAACGTAGCCGCTTCTCAGTAGCTACTGTCTAACGAATTAGTGCCGTATTGGATGTTTATCTCGGCCTCTTGTTAAGCTATAACGTAGCCGCTTCTCATTAGCCACTATCTAACGAATTAGTGCCGTATTGGATGTTTATCTCGGCCTCTTGTTAAGCTATAACGTAGCCGCTTCTCAGTAGCTACTATCTAACGAATTAGTGCCGTATTGGATGTTCATCTCGGCCTCTAGTTAAGCTATAACGTAGCCGCTTCTCAGTAGCTACTATCTAACGAATTAGTGCCGTTTTCGATGTTCATCTCGGCCTCTTGTTAAGCTATAACGTAGCCGCTTCTCAGTAGCTACTATCTAACGAATTAGTGCCGTATTGGATGTTCATCTCGGCCTCTTGTTAAGCTATAACGTAGCCGCTTCTCAGTAGCTACTATCTAACGAATTAGTGCCGTATTGGATGTTCATCTCGGCCTCTTGTTAAGCTATAACGTAGCCGCTTCTCAGTAGCTACTATCTAACGAATTAGTGCCGTATTGGATGTTCATCTCGGCCTCTTGTTAAGCTATAACGTAGCCGCTTCTCAGTAGCCACTATCTAACGAATTAGTGCCGTATTGGATGTTCATCTCGGCCTCTTGTTAAGCTATAACGTAGCCGCTTCTCAGTAGCTACTATCTAACGAATTAGTGCCGTATTGGATGTTCATCTCGGCGTCTTGTTAAGCTATAACGTAGCCGCTTCTCAGTAGCTACTATCTAACGAATTAGTGCCGTATTGGATGTTCATCTCGGCCTCTTGTTAAGCTATAACGTAGCCGCTTCTCAGTAGCTACTATCTAACGAATTAGTGCCGTATTGGATGGTCATCTCGGCCTCTTGTTAAGCTATAACGTAGCCGCTTCTCAGTAGCTACTATTTAACGAATTAGTGCCGTATTGGATGTTCATCTCGGCCTCTTGTTAAGCTATAACGTAGCCGCTTCTCAGTAGCTACTATCTAACGAATTAGTGCCGTATTGGATGTTCATCCCGGCCTCTTGTTAAGCTAACGTAGCCGCTTCTCAGTAGCTACTATCTAACGAATTAGTGCCGTATTGGATGTTCATCTCGGCCTCTTGTTAAGCTATAACGTAGCCGCTTCTCAGTATCTACTATCTAACGAATTAGTGCCGTATTGGATGTTTATCTCGGCCTCTTGTTAAGCTATAACGTAGCCGCTTCTCAGTAGCTACTATTTAACGAATTAGTGCCGTATTGGATGTTGATCTTGGCCTCTTGTTAAGCTATAACGTAGCCGCTTCTCAGTAGCTACTATCTAACGAATTAGTGCCGTATTGGATGTTCATCTCGGCCTCTTGTTAAGCTATAACGTAGCCGCTTCTCAGTAGCTACTATCTAACGAATTAGTGCCGTATTGGATGTTCATCTCGGCCTCTTGTTAAGCTATAACGTAGCCGCTTCTCAGTAGCTACTATCTAACGAATTAGTGCCGTATTGGATGTTCATCTCGGCCTCTTGTTAAGCTATAACGTAGCCGCTTCTCAGTAGCTACTATCTAACGAATTAGTGCCGTATTGGATGTTCATCTCGGTCTCTTGTTAAGCTAAACGTAGCCGCTTCTCAGTAGCTACTATCTAACGAATTAGTGCCGTATTGGATGTTCATCTCGGCCTCTTGTTAAGCTATAACGTAGCCGCTTCTCAGTAGCTACTATCTAACGAATTAGTGCCGTATTGGATGTTCATCTCGGCCTCTTGTTAAGCTATAACGTAGCCGCTTCTCAGTAGCTACTATCTAACGAATTAGTGCCGTATTGGATGTTTATCTCGGCCTCTTGTTAAGCTATAACGTAGCCGCTTCTCAGTAGCTACTATCTAACGAATTAGTGCCGTATTGGATGTTCATCTCGGCCTCTTGTTAAGCTATAACGTAGCCGCTTCTCAGTAGCTACTATATAACGAATTAGTGCCGTATTGGATGTTCATCTCGGCCTCTTGTTAAGCTATAACGTAGCCGCTTCTCAGTAGCTACTATCTAACGAATTAGTGCCGTATTGGATGTTCATCTCGGCCTCTTGTTAAGCTATAACGTAGCCGCTTCTCAGTAGCTACTATCTAACGAATTAGTGCCGTATTGGATGTTCATCTCAGCCTCTTGTTAAGCTATAACGTAGCCGCTTCTCAGTAGCCACTATCTAACGAATTAGTGCCGTATTGGATGTTCATCTCGGCCTCTTGTTAAGCTATAACGTAGCCGCTTCTCAGTAGCTACTATCTAACGAATTAGTGCCGTATTGGATGTTCATCTCGGCCACTTGTTAAGCTATAACGTAGCCGCTTCTCAGTACACTAGAAGGGGGTTTTACCGGAATAATTGCGAAATTCCGGAATAGTAAGACACTTTCCGTAATCTTTGCGAAAATCCGGAATGTTTAGATCAATTCCGGAATTTTTAGACCAAATCCGAAATAATCGGACAAAATCCGGAATAATTGGTCAAAATCCGGAATAATAAGAATAATTTTACGGTAAATTTTACGGATTCTAAAAATTCCGGCAAGTGTCTGATTATTACGGTAAATTGTCTGATTATTCCGGTAAAAGACAGATTATTACGGTAAAAATCTAATTATTCCGGCAAATGTCCAATTATTACGGTAAATTTTTTTTACAAAATTATTATTTTTTAGAAAATTTCCCGTAATAATTGGACATTTGCCGGAATAATTAGACTTTTTCCGTAATAATCGGTCATTTTCCGGAATAATCAGACACTTACCGTAATTTTTAGATTACGGAAAACTTACCGTAACAAAATAGTCCAATTATTCCGGATTTTGCCTGATTATTCCGGATTTTTGCCTGATTATTCCGGATTTTACCGGTTTATTCCGGACTTTACCTGATTATTCCAGATCAATTTGGTTTATTCCGGATTTGGTCTGATTATTCCGGATTTTCGCAATTATTCCGGTAAAACCCCCTTCTAGTGGTAGCTACTATCTAACGAATTAGTGCCGTATTGGATGTTCATCTCGGCGTCTTGTTAAGCTATAACGTAGCCGTTTCTCAGTAGCTACTATCTAACGAATTAGTGCCGTATTGGATGTTCATCTCGGCCACTTGTTAAGCTATAACGTAGCCGCTTCTCAGTAGCTACTATCTAAGGAATTAGTGCCGTATTGGATGTTCATCTCGGCCTCTTGTTAAGCTATAACGTAGCCGCTTCTCAGTAGCTACTATATAACGAATTAGTGCCGTATTGGATGTTCATCTCGGCCTCTTGTTAAGCTATAACGTAGCCGCTTCTCAGTAGCTACTATCTAACGAATTAGTGCCGTATTGGATGTTCATCTCGGCCTCTTGTTAAGCTATAACGTAGCCGCTTCTCAGTAGCTACTATCTAACGAATTAGTGCCGTATTGGATGTTCATCTCGGCCTCTTGTTAAGCTATAACGTAGCCGCTTCTCAGTAGCTACTATCTAACGAATTAGTGCCGTATTGGATGTTCATCTCGGTCTCTTGTTAAGCTATAACGTAGCCGCTTCTCAGTAGCTACTATCTAACGAATTAGTGCCGTATTGGATGTTCATCTCGGCCTCTTGTTAAGCTATAACGTAGCCGCTTCTCAGTAGCTACTATCTAACGAATTAGTGCCGTATTGGATGTTCATCTCGGCCTCTTGTTAAGCTATAACGTAGCCGCTTCTCAGTAGCTACTATCTAACGAATTAGTGCCGTATTGGATGTTTATCTCGGCCTCTTGTTAAGCTATAACGTAGCCGCTTCTCAGTAGCTACTATCTAACGAATTAGTGCCGTATTGGATGTTCATCTCGGCCTCTTGTTAAGCTATAACGTAGCCGCTTCTCAGTAGCTACTATATAACGAATTAGTGCCGTATTGGATGTTCATCTCGGCCTCTTGTTAAGCTATAACGTAGCCGCTTCTCAGTAGCTACTATCTAACGAATTAGTGCCGTATTGGATGTTCATCTCGGCCTCTTGTTAAGCTATAACGTAGCCGCTTCTCAGTAGCTACTATCTAACGAATTAGTGCCGTATTGGATGTTCATCTCAGCCTCTTGTTAAGCTATAACGTAGCCGCTTCTCAGTAGCCACTATCTAACGAATTAGTGCCGTATTGGATGTTCATCTCGGCCTCTTGTTAAGCTATAACGTAGCCGCTTCTCAGTAGCTACTATCTAACGAATTAGTGCCGTATTGGATGTTCATCTCGGCCACTTGTTAAGCTATAACGTAGCCGCTTCTCAGTACACTAGAAGGGGGTTTTACCGGAATAATTGCGAAATTCCGGAATAGTAAGACACTTTCCGTAATCTTTGCGAAAATCCGGAATGTTTAGATCAATTCCGGAATTTTTAGACCAAATCCGAAATAATCGGACAAAATCCGGAATAATTGGTCAAAATCCGGAATAATAAGAATAATTTTACGGTAAATTTACGGATTCTAAAAATTCCGGCAAGTGTCTGATTATTACGGTAAATTGTCTGATTATTCCGGTAAAAGACAGATTATTACGGTAAAAATCTAATTATTCCGGCAAATGTCCAATTATTACGGTAAATTTTTTTTACAAAATTATTATTTTTTAGAAAATTTCCCGTAATAATTGGACATTTGCCGGAATAATTAGACTTTTTCCGTAATAATCGGTCATTTTCCGGAATAATCAGACACTTACCGTAATTTTTAGATTACGGAAAACTTACCGTAACAAAATAGTCCAAATATTCCGGATTTTGCCTGATTATTCCGGATTTTGCCTGATTATTCCGGATTTTACCGGTTTATTCCGGACTTTACCTGATTATTCCAGATCAATTTGGTTTATTCCGGATTTGGTCTGATTATTCCGGATTTTCGCAATTATTCCGGTAAAACCCCCTTCTAGTGGTAGCTACTATCTAACGAATTAGTGCCGTATTGGATGTTCATCTCGGCGTCTTGTTAAGCTATAACGTAGCCGCTTCTCAGTAGCTACTATCTAACGAATTAGTGCCGTATTGGATGTTCATCTCGGCCACTTGTTAAGCTATAACGTAGCCGCTTCTCAGTAGCTACTATCTAAGGAATTAGTGCCGTATTGGATGTTCATCTCGGCCTCTTGTTAAGCTATAACGTAGCCGCTTCTCAGTAGCTACTATCTAACGAATTAGTGCCGTATTGGATGTTCATCTCGGCCTCTTGTTAAGCTATAACGTAGCTGCTTCTCAGTAGCTACTATCTAACGAATTAGTGCCGTATTGGATGTTCATCTCGGCCTCTTGTTAAGCTATAACATAGCCGCTTCTCAGTAGCACTATCTAACGAATTAGTGCCGTATTGGATGTTCATCTCGGCGTCTTGTTAAGCTATAACGTAGCCGCTTCTCAGTAGCTACTATCTAACGAATAGTGCCGTATTGGATGTTCATCTCGGCCTCTTGTTAAGCTATAACGTAGCCGCTTCTCAGTAGCTACTATCTAACGAATTAGTGCCGTATTGGATGTTCATCTCGGCCTCTTGTTAAGCTATAACGTAGCCGCTTCTCAGTAGCCACTATCTAACGAATTAGTGCCGTATTGGATGTTCATCTCGGCGTCTTGTTAAGCTATAACGTAGCCGCTTCTCAGTAGCTACTATCTAACGAATTAGTGCCGTATTGGATGTTCATCTCGGCCTCTTGTTAAGCTATAACGTAGCCGCTTCTCAGTAGCTACTATCTAACGAATTAGTGTCGTATTGGATGTTCATCTCGGCCTCTTGTTAAGCTATAACGTAGCCGCTTCTCAGTAGCTACTATCTAACGAATTAGTGCCGTATTGGATGTTCATCTCGGCCTCTTGTTAAGCTATAACGTAGCCGCTTCTCAGTAGCTACTATCTAAGGAATTAGTGCCGTATTGGATGTTCATCTCGGCCTCTAGTTAAGCTATAACGTAGCCGCTTCTCAGTAGCTACTATCTAACGAATTAGTGCCGTATTGGATGTTCACCTCGGCCTCTTGTTAAGCTATAACGTAGCCGCTTCTCAGTAGCTACTATCTAACGAATTAGTGCCGTATTGGATGTTCATCTCGGCCTCTTGTTAAGCTATAACGTAGCCGCTTCCAGTAGCTACTATCTAACGAATTAGTGCCGTATTGGATGTTCATCTCGGCTCTAGTTAAGCTATAACGTAGCCGCTTCTCAGTAGCTACTATCTAACGAATTAGTGCCGTATTGGATGTTCATCTCGGCCTCTTGTTAAGCTATAACGTAGCCGCTTCTCAGTAGCTACTATCTAACGAATTAGTGCCGTATTGGATGTTTATCTCGGCCTCTTGTTAAGCTATAACGTAGCCGCTTCTCAGTAGCTACTATCTAACGAATTAGTGCCGTATTGGATGTTCATCCCGGCCTCTTGTTAAGCTATAACGTAGCCGCTTCTCAGTAGCTACTATCTAACGAATTAGTGCCGTATTGGATGTTCATCTCGGCCTCTTGATAAGCTATAACGTAGCCGCTTCTCAGTAGCTACTATCTAACGAATTAGTGCCGTATTGGATGTTTATCTCGGCCTCTTGTTAAGCTATAACGTAGCCGCTTCTCAGTAGCTACTATCTAACGAATTAGTGCCGTATTGGATGTCATCTCGGCCTCTTGTTAAGCTATAACGTAGCCGCTTCTCAGTAGCTACTATCTAACGAATTAGTGCCGTATTGGATGTTCATCTCGGGTCTTGTTAAGCTATAACGTAGCCGCTTCTCAGTAGCTACTATCTAACGAATTAGTGCCGTATTGGATGTTCATCTCGGCCTCTTGTTAAGCTATAACGTAGCCGCTTCTCAGTAGCTACTATCTAACGAATTAGTGCCGTATTGGATGTCATCTCGGCTCTTGTTAAGCTATAACGTAGCCGCTTCTCAGTAGCTACTATCTAACGAATTAGTGCCGTATTGGATGTTCATCTCGGCCTCTTGTTAAGCTATAACGTAGCCGCTTCTCAGTAGCTACTATCTAACGAATTAGTGCCGTATTGGATGTCATCCGGCCTCTTGTTAAGCTATAACGTAGCCGCTTCTCAGTAGCTACTATCTAACGAATTAGTGCCGTATTGGATGTTCATCTCGGCCTCTTGTTAAGCTATAACGTAGCCGCTTCTCAGTAGCTACTATCTAAGGAATTAGTGCCGTATTGGATGTCATCTCGGCCTCTTGTTAAGCTATAACGTAGCCGCTTCTCAGTAGCTACTATCTAACGAATTAGTGCCGTATTGGATGGTCATCTCGGCCTCTTGTTAAGCTATAACGTAGCCGCTTCTCAGTAGCTACTATCTAACGAATTAGTGCCGTATTGGATGTTCATCTCGGCCTCTTGTTAAGCTATAACGTAGCCACTTCTCAGTAGCTACTATCTAACGAATTAGTGCCGTATTGGATGTTATCTCGGCCTCTTGTTAAGCTATAACGTAGCCGCTTCTCAGTAGCTACTATCTAACGAATTAGTGCCGTATTGGATGTTCATCTCGACCTCTAGTTAAGCTATAACGTAGCCGCTTCTCAGTATCTACTATCTAACGAATTAGTGCCGTATTGGATGTTCATCTCGGCCTCTTGTTAAGCTATAACGTAGCCGCTTCTCAGTAGCTACTATCTAACGAATTAGTGCCGTATTGGATGTTCATCTCGGCCTCTTGTTAAGCTATAACGTAGCCGCTTCTCAGTAGCTACTATCTATCTTTCGGTAACTTTTTGTCCTCTATCTATCCATATCTCGACCACTCAACAGCCGGTATTCGACTCCTTTTCGTTGTCTTAGTGTTAAATTTTCCACAGGTATGTACTGTACTTTGTATGTGTGATATGCAAATAAAACAATATTTAGGCCCTGGTCTTTACATAATCTTAAATCCTGGTTTTTCTGTCAGAAAAGTATTTAATTTAAAATTTAAAACCAATCATTTAATGATGAACAATAAATAATAAGCAATGACTTAAGACGTGTAAACTCCTGATGTACAGTCCGGATTTATAGTTTTAATGACGAACCGGCGTGAAAAAATACCGACCACACTTCTGTTATCATGGTAGGTATATAGCTTGTTTAAATCAACTATTAATGAATTTAAAAAAACAGCATGTCGGTACCCTTTGCAATTTTAATTCAATCTTGGTGTCTACTGATTTTGCTAAGTAGGCAGAAATAGCGAGTGTTGTTTTAGAATTACTCAGAAATAATGTATTCACACACCATGCATGTGTTTTCTGTACTTGTACATGTACTTTTCTATGAAAAATTAATTTTTAAAAAAGCGCATGGCAGAAGAAACAGAAGAAATACATGTACTAAGTTATTTATAATGTAACAAAGTTTACCTAATTGACAACAGAATGAACCCAAGAAGACAAGACATCATACATGCTTTTTGAGACAAATATTATACACGCAATAAAACTGTGTCCAGTGAAATGGCTAAGAGTACTACTGGAAAATCCCCCATATCATCCCACATATTCAACGCCCAATAAACGCGTTGTAATTTCGATAAGAGTTGCTACATAGCACCAAATATACAAGAAGTTCTAAGTTGCACTTTACTATCATTGGATTTCTAGACAATATTCTTTCTGAGGATTTCATGTATAAAAATCCTTAAGAGGCTTATCTATAATGCATACAATTTAAGGGCACCATTAATTGACGCAAATCATAGGCTAAATAGAAAACATTATATTTGTAGGGTTTGGAAACGTTTGAAAAGTCTACAAAATAGCATTGTCTACTACAATTATATTAACTAATTAATATAGCAATGCCAAGATTCTAGATTTTTCGAATTTTTATTCTTTTCCGATTTTCAAATAAAATATGTAATCAAATATATAAATATGTCCAGAATTGGCGGAAACGGTATGCTTTTGGACCATATTGTAAAAGGATGAGGAAAATTAGCGAGTATAGTGACATCGTGCAACAAATTGTTTAGTCGAAATGTATGTACTTTTTGTTGTCATAAATATATAGGTTTAATGTTTGTACATAATTTTTTATTTCTTTCAATTTCCTTAAATCATGAGAGTAATTACGCCATGTGAAATAAGTCAATTAAGCATGCAAGGGAAATGTCAAAATGCTTCATATTTGAAATAAGAAATAAGGAATGGAAATAATTTGTGAATATTACGGCAATGGTTGATGATTTCAAGAATCTGATTAGAGACCCACGAGACCGTTACAAAATGCATAAAAGAACACCATTAACTTAGGAACTATGAAATAACAAAATACTAGTTATTAAGGTGACATTTTACTGACGTTTTCTTTCTTCTGGGGACTTTTTCAGCATACCGCATTATAACAACAAATTGTGATAACGTATGAGTCTAGTTTAGGCGTGTGCTTTAGACATCTTGCTATTGTGGCATACTACAATCATTTTTTATCGTTTTCCAAATATATTATCAAATTACAATAATTATTGTAAACATGATGTTTTCTACAATAACATATCTTTGATTCCATATTAGGACAAGTTTTTTCTAAATCTATTTTAACTAAAAATGATCATTAGTGTTTTGTCAATGTCATTTCTGACTGAACCAGTTCACGTGATCACGTTAAGTAAAAACCCGCAATTTTTTGAAATAACATATTATACCAGCGTTAATTTTACAGCATTAGACGGCTGTTTCAGAATACAATTCTTCATCAGTCAAAATTATGAAACCAAAATTGTTTTCAAGATCTTAAAAAGATACCAAAGGATTAAAATATTTTTTTAAAATAATTTTAAACAAAAATCATTAACCTTTTTCTATATTTATTGTTACATTTTAGAGAAGACTGGGAGACCTTTATATTTATTGTTACATTTTAAAGAAGTCTGGGTGACCTTTATAAGCTATGTTGTTACATTTTAGAGAAGTCTGGGTGACCTTTATATTTATTGTTACATTTTAGAGAAGTCTGGGTGACTTTTATAAGTTATGTTGTTACATTTTAGAGAAGTCTGGGTGACCATTATAAGCTATATTGTTACATTTAAGAGAAGTCTGGGTGACCTTTATAGTTATTGTTACATTTTAGAGAAGTCTGGGTGACCTTATTTATTGTTACATTTTAGTGATGTCTGGGTGACCTTTATATTTATTGTTACATTTTAGAGAAATCTGGGTGACCTTTATCAGCTATGTTTTTACATTTTAGAGATATCTGGGAGATCTTTATATTTATTCTTACATTTTAGAGAAGTCTGGGTGACCTTTATCAGCTATGTTTTTACATTTTAGTGATGTCTGGGTGACCTTTATATTTATTGTTACATTTTAGTGATGTCTGGGTGATTTTTATATTTATTGTTACATTTTAGAGAAGTCTGGGTGACCTTTATTTTTATTGTTACATTTTAGAGAAGTCTGGGTGACTTTTATAAACTATGTTGTTACATTTTAGAGAAGTCTGGGGGACCTTTACAAGCTATGTTGTTACATTTTAGAGAAGTCTGGGTGACCTTTATATTTATTGTTACATTTTAGAGAAGTCTGGGTGACCTTTATAAGTTATGTTTTTACATTTTAGAGAAGTCTGGGTGACCTTTATATTTATTGTTACATTTTAGAGAAGTCTGGGTGACCTTTATAAGCTATGTTTTTACATTTTAGAGAAGTCTGGGTGACCTTTATAGTTATTGTTACATTTTAGAGAAGTCTGGGTGACCTTTATAAGCTATGTTGTTACATTTTAGAGATGTCTGGGTGATTTTTATATTTATTGTTACATTTTAGAGATGTCTGGGTGATTTTTATATTTATTGTTACATTTTAGAGAAGTCTGGGTGACTTTTATAAGCTATGTTGTTACATTTTAGAGATGTCTGGGTGATTTTTATATTTATTGTTACATTTTAGAGAAGTCTGGGTGACTTTTATAAGCTATGTTGTTACATTTTAGAGATGTCTGGGTGATTTTTATATTTATTGTTACATTTTAGAGAAGTCTGGGTGACCTTTATAAGCTATATTGTTACATTTTAGAGAAGTCTGGGTGACTTTTATAAGCTATGTTGTTACATTTTAGAGATGTCTGGGTGATTTTTATATTATTGTTACATTTTAGAGAAGTCTGGGTGACTTTTATAAGCTATGTTGTTACATTTTAGAGATGTCTGGGTGACCTTTGTATTTATTGTTACATTTTAGAGAAGTCTGGGTGACTTTTATAAGCTATGTTGTTACATTTTAGAGAAGTCTGGGTGACCTTTATATTTATTGTTACATTTGAGAGAAGTCTGGGTGACCTTTATAAGCTATGTTTTTACATTTTAGAGACGTCTGGGTGACCTTTATATTTATTGTTACATTTTAGAGAAGTCTGGGTGACCTTTATAAGCGATGTTTTTACATTTTAGAGAAGTCTGGGTGACCTTTATATTTATTGTTACATTTTAGAGAAGTCTGGGTGACCTTTATAAGCTATGTTGTTACATTTTAGAGAAGTCTGGGAGACCTTTATATTTATTGTTACATTTTAGAGATGTCTGGGTGACCTTTATAAGCTATGTTTTTACATTTTAGAGAAGTCTGGGTGACCTTTATATTTATTGTTACATTTTAGAGATGTCTGGGTGACTTTTATAAACTATGTTGTTACATTTTAGAGATTTCTGGGTGACCTTTATATTTTTGTTACATTTTAGAGAAGTCTGGTGACTTTTATAAACTATGTTGTTACATTTTAGAGAAGTCTTGGTGACTTTTATATTTATTGTTACATTTTAGAAGAGTCTGGGTGACCTTTATAAGCTATATTGTTACATTTTAGAGAAGTCTGGGTGACCTTTATAAGCTATGTTGTTACATTTTAGAGAAGTCTGGGTGACCTTTATATTTATTGTTACATTTTAGAGAAGTCTGGGTGACCTTTATAAGCTATGTTGTTACATTTTAGAGATGTCTGGGTGACCTTTATATTTATTGTTACATTTTAGAGATGTCTGGGTGACTTTTTTAAACTATGTTGTTACATTTTAGAGATTTCTGGGTGACCTTTATATTTATTGTTACATTTTAGAGAAGTCTGGTGACTTTTATAAACTATGTTGTTACATTTTAGAGAAGTCTGGGTGACTTTTATATTTATTGTTACATTTTAGAGAAGTCTGGGTGACCTTTATAAGTTATGTTGTTACATTTTAGAGAAGTCTGGGTGACCGTTATATTTATTGTTACATTTTAGAGAAGTCTGGTGACCTTTATAAGCTATGTTGTTACATTTTAGAGAAGTCTGGGTGACCGTTATATTTATTGTTACATTTTAGAGAAGTCTGGGTGACTTTTATAAACTATGTTGTTACATTTTAGATATATCTGGTGACCATTATATTTATTGTTACATTTTAGAAGAGTCTGGGTGACTTTAATAAGCTATATTGTTACATTTTAGAGAAGTCTGGGTGACTTTTATAAACTATGTTGTTACATTTTAGATATATCTGGTGACCATTATATTTATTGTTACATTTTAGAAGAGTCTGGGTGACTTTTATAAGCTATATTGTTACATTTTAGAGAAGTCTGGGTGACTTTTATAAACTATGTTGTTACATTTTAGAGATATCTGGGTGACCTTTATATTTATTGTTACATTTTAGAGAAGTCTGGGTGACTTTTATAAGCTATGTTGTTACATTTTAGAGAAGTCTTGGTGACCTTTATATTTATTGTTACATTTTAGAGATGTCTGGGTGACCTTTATAAGCTATGTTGTTACATTTTAGAGAAGTCTGGGTGACCTTTATATTTATTGTTACATTTTAGAGAAGTCTGGGTGACCTTTATAAGCTATGTTGTTACATTTTAGAGAAGTCTGGGTGACCTTTATAAGCTATGTTGTTACATTTTAGAGATGTCTGGGTGACCTTTATATTTATTGTTACATTTTAGAGAAGTCTGGGTGACCTTTATAAGCTATGTTTTTACATTTTAGAGAAGTCTGGGTGACCTTTATATTTATTGTTACATTTTAGAGAAGTCTGGGTGACCTTTATAAGCTATGTTGTTACATTTTAGAGACGTCTGGGTGACCTTTATATTTATTGTTACATTTTAGAGAAGTCTGGGTGACCTTTATAAGCTATGTTGTTACATTTTAGAGACGTCTGGGTGACCTTTATATTTATTGTTACATTTTAGAGAAGTCTGGGTGACTTTTATATTTATTGTTACATTTTAGAGAAGTCTGGGTGACTTTATAAGCTATGTTGTTACATTTTAGAGACGTCTGGGTGACCTTTATATTTATTGTTACATTTTAGAGAAGTCTGGGTGACCTTTATAAGCTATGTTTTACATTTTAGAGACGTCTGGGTGACCTTTATATTTATTGTTACATTTTTAGAGAAGTCTGGGTGACCTTTATATTTATTGTTACATTTTAGAGAAGTCTGGGTGACCTTTATAAGCTATGTTGTTACATTTTAGAGACGTCTGGGTGACCTTTATATTTATTGTTACATTTTAGAGAAGTCTGGGTGACCTTTATAAGCTATGTTGTTACATTTTAGAGAAGTCTGGGTGACCTTTATAGTTATTGTTACATTTTAGAGAAGTCTGGGTGACCTTTATAAGCTATGTTGTTACATTTTAGTGATGTCTGGGTGATTTTTATATTTATTGTTACATTTTAGAGAAGTCTGGGTGACCTTTATAAGCTATATTGTTACATTTTAGAGAAGTCTGGGTGACTTTTATAAGCTATGTTGTTACATTTTAGAGAAGTCTGGGTGACCTTTATATTTATTGTTACATTTTAGAGAAGTCTGGGTGACTTTTATAAGCTATGTTGTTACATTTTAGAGAAGTCTGGGTGACCTTTATATTTATTGTTACATTTTAGAGAAGTCTGGGTGATCTTTATAAGCTATGTTGTTACATTTTAGAGATGTCTGGGTGACCTTTATATTTATTGTTACATTTTAGAGAAGTCTGGGTGACCTTTATAAGCTATGTTGTTACATTTTAGAGAAGTCTGGGTGACCTTTGTATTTATTGTTACATTTTAGAGAAGTCTGGGTGACTAATAAGCTATGTTGTTACATTTTAGAGAAGTCTGGGTGACCATTGTATTTATTGTTACATTTTAGAGAAGTCTTGGTGTTATTTATATATTTATTGTTACATTTTAGAGAAGTCTGGGTGACCTTTGTATTTATTGTTACATTTTAGAGAAGTCTGGGTGACCTTTGAAAGCTTTATTGCCTTCTCGATTGTCGTAAATTTGTTGTCAAAGCAAGCGGAAAAGAAAAGCATAAATTAAAAATAAAACTTTTTATTTTACAAGTGAAATGTTAATTCATTTTTGACACATACATGGTTTATGGTATTGTATTATTTCCTTTAGTTTTTTTACGTCGAATTCAAGTAAATATGTTCGGAACTAGATAAAACTAAAAAAAACACCTATATATTTCTTTTGTTATTTCAATTGATTTTACTCGTATTTATTTATTTATTTATTTATTTATTTATTTATTTATTTATATTTATTTATTTATTTATTTATTTATTCTTATCTAATTCTATTTATTTATTTTTTCCGATATTATTGAAAAAGCAAATACGGTACATGTTTCCGCAAACGGCAAATCTCTTAAAATACCTTTAAAAATCAACCTACTTTTTTTTAAAATGATTAAGTAGTCAACTTCTGTTTTTTTCTGCAGTATTATAAGGCGTGACAGTAAAAATTTTACGTAATAAAATATTCATTAGTATTTCAAGTTTTGGGAATTAATTTATTATTTCTATAATTTACACCTAACGCGACACAAAGGCTCCGGGGACATTTTATCATAATTTAATGACTGTTAGCGGTTAAATCATGTCACTTTGCTTGGTAATTTTTTATAAAATATTCAATCGAAATTCGTCAAAATAATATTTAAACATGTTTAAGTTTTATATTAATATATTGTGGAAATATGCAGATATCTGTGTGTAATCTAATGTCGTGTCTTCGCTCTATAGAGTGTTTATTTACCGTGATAAAGACTACTGTATGAGTATGTTTCTGACCTTATGTCCATCAAACAGAAGAAAATCACGCCATTGCAGATATTTATACTGATACCGGATTGACTAACTGCCAGAGAATGAATATAGTTCAGAGCGTGCCTGATCGAGAAACTGCGAGACCATCTTCCCGTGGGTCCACTCTAGCCGAGATTTTTGATAACCCGAGCTGCTTTTTGATAACTCCCCTTTACTACCGCTCTCATCTTAAAGAGGGGATAATTATGATCGACTTTGAATTGCCTTTTGAGCTTCTTTTCTTAGCGGGATGTATGCCTCCCTTTGCTGTTCTTAGCAGTTGGCATCATGTATAGCGCTTCCGTTGGCCTTTTATAATCATACAAGATGCAATAAGCCAACCTTTACAACTTTAAAAGCATGCTCGCCGAATTGTTGTCTATTTGATTGATTGGTTAAATAAGAGCAATAAAACTTAAAGGATAATCCAATCAATTTAAAATATGTTGATATACCTAAACTTTCTATTTCTTATCACATAAAATTGACTTTAATAAGCCTTAGAATTCCAAATATGTCAAAAACTGAAAAGGATGAGACTCTATAAGTGGCTTCTTCATTCTTTCCTATTTGTGACGTCATATATCCTTAAGATGTATGTATGTATATATGTATGGTACCTCATTCATACGACACAGACATAACTGAAATTACGTACATTTTACTATAAAGCTTTAATACAAGATATGTTACACTCATAATCAGCTATTGAGATAATATGAACATCGATTGTGAAATCATTCGATTACATACAATTGTCCTGGATCTGATCTTATTGCTCGTTCCATGATTAGCTATTATTTAAGGTAAATATTTTAATTTTACACCTCTAGATGTATTTATATAATAATTTGACAGGGATTATTTGATTACACATGTCATAATTATGTTTAGATATCTGAATTGTTTGTCTTTATATGTGATATGTTTGGGGCTTGCACTTAAACTCAGCATTTAACTGTGCCACATAATCAGTACTATATATCCACATTTTATTGTTTACACTGGTACTCTTTAAATAGACTACATATGTATTATATATATATTTTTGTTCGTGTATGCTCTATATTGGGTTTGAACACTTTCATTCATTAATGATGGTTTTTAATTTGGTTTCAATGTTCAAACCAGTGTTCTTTAATGTGTGTTGGTCTTTATTCTCTTCGTTTATGTAATTGTTAAATGGCGAAATGGTCAAATTATTGTTTTCATTTAAAAACAAATTTTTCATTTATGTTGGGACCATATATGTCGCTGATACCTCTTTTCCATTTAAGTTATTAATTTACATTTTTAATGCAATGTAACTGACAAAAACACTCTGAATGGCACTTCACAAATGCGTGTGATAAAAACCATTTTCAGAATTATTGCTGAAGCACCTAACAATTTATATTTTTTGTCTGGTACCTCCGGCTTGTTAAGTAATTGGGAATCATTTGACTGTGTGTTTTGGCAAAGTTATTTTCTCGTTTCGTATCATATATATAAAACTGTGTATTGTATTGGTTACTCTTCCGAAGCACCTGGTCTCACTTCTCTGTTGGAAGTTCAGTCTTTGAACTTGTCAGTTTCAAAGATTTTACATTGCTTCGTATGTTTGTTTTAATTCTTTTTGCACAGAGATGATGATGATGATGATGATGATGATGATGATGATGATGATGATTAGTTGGTTAATTGTAGTCTTAACTAAAAGCACAAATATGTAACATAACATGGCTCCGAAGTTTACGGGCGTTCCTAAAAGTGTAATATCAATCTGCTTTGGGTGTTAGTCTGCCAGTGCAAGTCATTAAAAAGTACATTGACATACTCATTGATAAATGAGAATAAATGCGGTATTAATTAACGCACTGAGCCGTAATTGAAATAATTGAAGTCTGATTTAACATTAATGAAAAAAAGTCATCGATCAATGTTGAAAAAAATTAAATCATTAATTAATGGAATGAAATATTGAGACATATTAAACATCTAATTTAGCAAATTTTACCTACAGACATTTATTAAAGTATGCATACAAAATACGGAAATTTCATGCGTGACTTGAAATTTTAAACTGTTGCTGTTATTTCTTTGTAATTTAAATGTAAAGGATATTCCACCTACATATCAGGACCCTGTTACACGAGTATTCAGCAAAGCTCATCACCTAATAACGGGCACCAGTATGGAATTTTGTAGAAATATAATGGCAAAAGAATAGGTGGAACCTATTATCGGTTGAATAATGTCGCTAGAATAATTTAGTTCAGAATTTTTTTAATTTGAAAACTACCTCGAGTTCGATTTTTTTTTTTCAAAAATAGCACAACAAAATAAAATTTCTTAAATTTAAAATTGTATATTTATGTTCTGTAATAGACACTGCCCTACATGAATCACCATACATGGTTTGAACTGGTAATATCATAACTGACTTAAAATCTTCACAAAATTAATTTGTTGAGAACATCATAATGCTAACGCGGTGTGTTTTTCATCTTAAATAGTGTTATCATGATGGAAATAAATTCCGAAAATTCCAAAAAATTGACTTTTAATAAAAACAACTTTATCACATACATTTAGATCATAAAGTTCAGATATCACTTTCACTGATATAAAGGAAAAACTTCAAAATTTAAAAAAAAATTATATGATGATTATAATGTAAACCTATGGGAAATATAAATCTGTCAGTATATTAGCTTTCAATATAATTTCAAGTTGATACAACATGAATTGTAAATAGTTAAGTCAGTCCGTGTCCAAATCACAAGTCTAAAAGCAAATTTTAACTGTGGAGACTGGCGAACGACGCTAAGCCAGAGAAGTGAAGCAGAATGCTTCGGAAGGATAAGCACCCAATTTGAACAGTTAAATTTTCATGAAACTGAGCCCTTTCCTACAGTGTCATTTAACATAATTTGGCTTTTTATGAGGCGACAAATTGTCGACTGTGCGCTTGCAAAACTCTCGTACTTCGGTGTTACAAAACTGAGTGGCAGATTCTGGGCTAATCCTTCGTGAAATATCGTGAATAAAACTTAACTATTGTATTAAAATGGCTTAATTCTAAATATTTACATACAAAATTATATAACTGGACAGATGTCATCATCAGCAAAGATTGTGTGCCAAAAATGTTAGACCTAATTTGTTTTATGATGGTAAATTATCACGAGAGTATGCACGATCTACAAACAATGGATAAAACGCTAATAAACATTTAATAGGGAAGCATCACTAAAAGTGAAAACAATTGCCTAGAGTGTACCTTAATAAGGACCGTTACCTATAGCACAGCTTATGGAGGCGGACCATGTACCGTTATGAGTAATTAGTAGAAAGAAAAAAAGGTCAACATGTTCTGGTCTTGGTTTCATTCCTTAGCTAAGATTTTCCTTATCTTAAATTTAGCAAATTTTGGCATTTTCTTTTTGGAACTGTCATATACCATTTTTTGAATTTAATCATAAAATACATTCAAAAAATGGTATACCATTTTTTGAATGTATTTTATGATTAAATTCAAAAAATGGTATATGACAGAACTACTGATATTTTTGCCAAAACTAATAAACATGTTTTAATCTAGAAGTGATCCTAAATTCCTGAATATCTCGAAAATTAACAAAATTATAAAGTTTTGCAATTTTGCAAAACTCAAGTTAAGGAAACCATTAACTAAGGAATGACGGTGAAACCGGGGTCTAGCTCTATACACTATTACCGACAGTATCCGTGGTAGCGTGTAGAAATGTATGGTTTAAGATAGATAAAAAGAAATCAGTTTTTAGGTTCTTCATATAAATTAATAATGTTAAAAAAAATATTTAATCATCAGTCAATCCTAGGTGTGGTAAACAATTTCATACCAAACTATATAAATATATATAGCACCACTATAAGGTTCCATAAACCCGAAAACTTCATTTTCAATCGTGAAAATGTGCCATGGACCAGAGACACAAATGACAATGTAAATCTAAAAAATTGTTTAAACTTCACATTGTATTCTGTGTATAGAATATTAATTTTCTGTCGCCATTTAAGTTTTGTTTGCGGAACATCTTGAAGAAAGCCGAAACCATGATAGCAAACGTTGGTTTGCTAATGTTTATGGTAAGACAGCCCGTGTACCAAAGTTGTATCCTATGGCATTTTTCCTGATTCAACCTCCAATATAATATTATATCCATTTAGGTTTTAGAGTGGGCTGGGGAATTATATAAAGGTATTAAATGTACATGTATATACAATCCAATTTCAATTTTACTCGTGGTATTTAGTTTTTTGTACCTTGACATGCTATACGTTAATGATGGATGATGATAATAGATTAAGCTCTGTAACTTTATCTACAAGCATACGCATCATTTCATGAATTTGATTCCGCCTTGAACTTCATTTTATAATTTTATTTTTGGGCGATCGTGTAATTTCAATGCCATGTGCATTACATCTTTACTCCGTTGTCTCCTATTGTTTCTGGTTTTGTCAAGTTTATTACAGTTGTCATATACCATTTTTTTTAATTTAATCATAAAATACATTAAAAAAATGGTTATTGTCATATACCATTTTTGAATGTATTTTATGATTTAATTCAAAAAATGGTATATGACACAGTCATAACTTTTTTGCACAGTGTAATTTTTGGATGAGGGAGCGTGGTCTACTTGGTTGGTTGGTTGGTTGGTTGGTCGATATAATGTTATTTTATGTCGCAGCGGTAAGTTTTCACCTATTTGAAGCTATTTTCTAGGCTATCTAAAATGCCTGCTTAAGCTTCAGCCGCCTCTTATCGCCTGGATTCTATTCATTGGAGTAGATTCTGTGGAACCCCTATATGTAGTACTATATGTAGTAACTACCACAATACTACATTTGTGGTAGTTACTACATACAGGGGTCCCACAGGTCCTAACGTGGAAAAGTTTATAATTCGCTTCCCATAAAATGTAGTTTTCTCTGCGTATTTCCGGTTCCTCCATCATCACAAAATTGCAGACTGCTTTGATATAAGCGAAATAATACTGACTGTGACGTAACACTAAGTTATTCCACTCACTCCTCACGGTCTGTCGGTAACATATTTTTTTGATCTTACATTTTGATGGCGAAGACAATATTCTCTGTCAAGCTTTAGTATTTCTGATCTTAATAGCAAAACAACTGCGGGCACCAGACGGATAAAGAGAAAACAATTGAAGTATATCTAAATACAGTTATAGGAATGATATAAAAGTATTGAGAATTGAGAAAAAATGAGACTTGAGTTATTATCGGATATCATGATCTTTTTAAGTATTTAACCGTGAAATACACGGATAATATTTTATAAGTGTAGTAAGAATTAAAAGGTATATTTACTCGCTCTGAATTAGACATGAACGACTGACCGAACACATTCAGATTTAAAACAAACTGTTTACTATTCCAAAATAAGTTTAGAATTGAAACCGTAAAATTTGTTAATCAAACAAAGATTTTATTTTTGTTGCGGAATTAAACATTTTTATATGACAAGTCTACGAAATGTAAACACGGCTTATTTTACTGTTAGGTTTGTCCTTTTTAAAATATTTTTAAAGTTAATGCTAAAATTAGTAAATGTTTGCGATAGAAATAATCTGTTTTTATTTTCAAGACCATGTGGTATTTCATACCTTTAGATGGACAAAACGCCGGTGTTTTGTGATGTCAGTGCAATTTGATCTTATTGCAAAGAACCATCATCCCCAAACCTGAATTTGTGTACTAGCTAAAATAAAAAAGTTTGTCTAGTGCTATAAAATTAACACACTGGTATAATGTGTAATTGGAATTGTGTATTTCTTCCTGAACTTCATAATTAATATACTGAATTTTTCTTTATGAAAATTCTTAAAAGGAAAATACACAGTAGTGCATAGTGGGTTGGTATTATTCACAAGTATAAGTAACTACAAAAATAGTTTAATTACATGAAGGACGGAATGGCAAAAAATCTATCTCTGTGATAATCAAAAACAAACATACTAGGTCATATCCAAATCGCAATCCCTAACTTATGATCAGAAATCTCAAATCAGAGTCAAAACTTTGAAACTGACAAACAACATTAAACACGTGAACTTCACCAGGGAAGACGAAGTCAGACACTAAGCATTAAAGAAAAAGAAACATAGAGGTTTGGACATATTGTGTGCAAACAGTAGCCAACGGCTTACTCCACTCAACGAGGTAAAATAAGCCGGTTCTACTTCAATAATTGTACCCACATTGATTTAATTACGGTAAATACTGCTGCATGTGGTGCCATGTGCTACTTTGGAACTTTTATGATATAATGGATTCAAAAGTAGCACATGATAGTAGTAAATACGAAACAGCTTTACCAAGAATTTAACAGCGTACTGGTTGGTGAACCAAACATTGAACCTCGGTCTAAAACAAAACTAGCATTATAATGAGAGAGAGAGAGAGAACCTCGGTCTAAAACAAAACTAGTTTTATAATGAGAGAGAGAGAGAGAACCTCGGTCTAAAACGAAACTAGCGTTATATTGAGAGAGAGAGAGAGAGAGAGAGAGAGAGAGAGAGAGAGCAGACAATGTACACTACTGTAATCTACCAGCGTACTGTATTGTAAAACCAATTGAACCTCTGTCAAAAACGAAACTAGCATTAACGAAACGCGTTTAAAGAGAGAGAGAGAGAGAGAGAGAGAGAGTTTTCAGACTATAAACCTTGCTGTGTGATAATCATACAACTTCTAGTACAACCGTGTAGCGACCTGTTGTAAGTAAGATGTACAGACATTTTAATGGCTTGTCTGATCTCAATAAGGTACTTTAAAAATGATGGTCAATTAACGGTATTACTAAATGTCTTCTCTACAACAACATTGACACTTCAAATTGAAGTATTAACTATCAAAAAATGACAGAATACTCAAATTATAGTTTTGTTACATGTCAACCTTATGTGGCGTAACTGACATGTTGATTTGTAATTAAATATGTTTTGTAGTACTATACTGTTATGATAATATTTTACACTTGGCTCCTTTGAGGTATAGGTACCTCTAACATTAGTACAGTAAATATGGACCTTCATACTGTTTGTTACCGTACATCATATTAACCAAATAACTATAATTTTCCTCAAGATAATAATAACCATCCATTGCATGTATTTAATTGAAAAAAATGAAAAAATGGGCAAAAAAACTTTTGTTTAACAAGTTTGCTCTGGGAGGACAAGACAAGATTTTTTCGTATCTGTCAATAAGATTTTATCGAATCAAACAAAATTTTCTTTTGAAACGATGTATTCTATATTAAAGTACGTGTTATGTCATAGTGCGAAAATTCTTATTCTTCAATAAATGGACAAATAATTGACAGATAATGATGACTGTTTACTTAAATGACGAATCACTATAAATTCTTTATACAATAAATCACTATTAACACAGCAAAGTTATGTAAATTCAATTAAATAACTATATTAAACTTTTTTTAATTATCTAATTCATTTCTTTGTTAGTACCTTTTTATATAATAAGTATGTTTTATATTTCAAGATTCCTCGCCAAGGAAAAGCTCAGTCTGGTAACTTTACTTATTAACCATTTAACAAAGAATTCTTTTTCATTGAATTAGACATAACTTTAACATGATCGATTAAATATCAAATAACTCAGAGGGAAATGGTATGTTATCTAATATCTTAAATGTTTCAATAATATGCCTTTGAATAATAAATTTCGCAGGACAGAAGGTGTTTTATTAAAATATTTTAAATATTATTAGACTCTTAATAAATATTTCCTTTTCAATGTGTGAAGTAAAAATAAAGAGTCATGTTTTTAATTTTGAATTATATGAAGGCTATATTCCGATTATTTTGAACAAAACAAAAGTATGAAGATGTACATGTGTTGTTGGCAATTCTGCAAAGTATATTCCATATGACGGTGTCAATGAAAGCGACCGGGTTTGGTAACTTATCCCAATATGGATGTCCTATAATTTAACATGTGTGTATTGGCAACATAATTAAATACAAAGTTGCTTACTTTTTTCTTTCTGCTCGTTGAAGGCTAAAAGGCTAAAATATACTTGCTGTATATATTATATTAGTCTTCAGTTTCACAATCATTTCTTAACCATGATTTCCCTTAACTTATATCTGACAAATTTGAAATCTTAATAATTTTGTTATTATTAATTTTAGATATTTGTGAATTTGGGTCTCATATTGAAAATCACTCTACGCTTATTACATCTGTATCTCAGTTTTGCCTGTGATTCGGACATGGATTAGTATGTTTGTTTTTGATTTTGTTACTTTTTTATTTCAACGGTAGAACCACAAAATGTTGTCAAAATTTCCAGATTTAAGTTAATGAAAATCTTAGTTAAGGCTCGTTGAAGGCTAAAAATATACTTGCTGCATATTTTATAAGGCTCCGGTTTCACAATCATTTCTTAACCAAGATTTTTCTTAATATTTCAATGGTAGAACCATAGAATATTGTCAAAATTTTCAGATTTAAGTTAAGAAAAATCTTAGTTAAAGAGCAAATAGGAAACTGTAGTCATGCTACTACATGGACAAGCATTCACCAGGCTAAGTTAGAACGCTTTTGTATTGGAACCGTCGTAAGCAAACTTGCTGGTTTAATTTTTGTATTTATTTAGTGAGCACACTATAAATACCTCACAATGCGTTATATACCCCTCTATGTTTCCTAAATATCCCTCTATGTTTCCGTCTTCTTATACGAGATTAGTGAGCGTTTTTATTGATGCCATGGGTAGATGTTGTCATGTTTAAAAAAGAAACATGTACACAGTTGCAAGACAAACGTATATTGAGACTTACCAGTAAATATACAACGCCTGAATCTGGACGGGCATCAAACATAAAAACGCTACATTTGAAGCTATATACCAAACGCGATGACATATTTTTTATTGTCAACTTTCCTTTTCTACGCAGCAATATACCTGCTTCTCCAACTTATGGTATATTTGTTCACAGTTCATACGTTATGGTTGAGTTTGTTCCCAATACGGGAAATTTGTACAACGAAGCAAGCTGTCTACACATATTTTTTTACTCTGGGATATTGCAAGCTTTAGCTTATCAAGCTCTCAAAAACTGTTATTGTCTTTATCACAACTGACTGTATCTATGATGTCTTTGTATTCAAAATTTCCCTGGAGTTATGTGAAACCACATAGTTCCATTACGCGTGGTGGATGTAGCTTGCTATACAGGTGTTTATCCCTCTGGAGCACCTGGTCTCACACCTTTTGGGGAGGCTCAGTGAATAAAGAATTGAAATTGAAAATGAGGAAGTACGCGTATTTAACCTAATAAGCCAGTTTTAACTTTACCTTGCCTTGGGGTTGTTGTTTATAACATTTTATTAATATTTGTCTTCTTTTCACACTTGTTCTCTCTTTGCTGTGAAAGATTAATGCTTTAATCCTTTGATGATCCGTGTGTATCAATAATAATGCTGAAACCATTGCACTATTTATGTATTCGGACAATACACTTAGGCAACTAATGTGCAATGAATTGTTGAGTTATTTTCTTTATTTCATGCCTCAATTTAGCTTTCGGTTTTTGAATGAGCCGCGATATTTATTTATTGAACTTGAAGTTTGTGAAAAATCAATGGAAGGTTGCTTTAGTACCGTGACTATACTATCTGTGAGTCATTAAAAAGGTTACTTCAGCACAGACTCGGTAGCAATACAGAAGTGGGGGTCTAGAAAAAAGACCAACGCTTAGTATTTATAAACATCCTCCGCAACTTCGCTCCACTCAGGGGGTCCCGATTATGTTGCATCCCTGACAAATATTTGAACAGTGATTATCAACCAAACAAGTGTTGACTAAATGTACTTTGCAGAAAGTTTTTGGGTCATGTTAAGTTTGTTAAATGGCATGGGGTCTTTTCTATCTGCTCGGCGTTTAAGGTAAATCCTAAGTATTTTTTTTTCTGAATCGTCGGAATAATTCGAATCATGCTCTGAAGTAACACACTAGTAGGCCATGTAGTATCACCATTGGTATTATTAACTAATAAATCGGAATTTGCAAACATTTCGTGATGTTTTTCGACTCCTATCCAAACAAGACAAGTAAAAAAAATACTGTGCACTAGAATATATCTTCTGATGAGATTCAACACCGAAGTTTTGTGTCCCATGGCATGCACGTTAGAGAGATACGGTTAAAAACCTCGCATTTGGAAACAGCAGAGGGTGCATACTACTACTTCGCTAGATTACTTGACTGAGCAAAACATACATAATATAAATCCTGCCCCATGTACTCCTCCTCAGCATCACCTCTCGCTCAAAAGCTTAACTAATCAATTTTACCTTCTGATGCAAGTTTAAGTCTCTAGCAGTGTGCTTTCATTTTGTTAGTGCAGCAATTTAAAACTGCACAAATGTACTATTCGTTACAAACGAAAATCCTTCACCTTTTAAAATTTTACTCTTGTACTACTTACTTACTTACTTACTTACTTACTTACTTATTACTTATTTTATTTGTTTATTTATTTATTTATTTATTATTTATTTATTTATTTATTTATTTATTTATTTATTTATTTATTTATTTATTTAAATTCAGTTTTATTTCGTATCTTTTTTTCTTCATAATGAGAAAAAAACCTCTAGATTTATCTAAATAAATTATGCAACAGCAAAAAAAATATACTACGATAAGTCAAAATAAATACATTGTACATAAAAAGATTGAAAGTAATGACAACAGCAGGAATCGCCTTACAGCTAAAGTCTGCATGTTGATCATTATTTAACGCTTAATTAGCCCCTAGACAACTAATATTGATAGTATTAATGATATCTTGAGTAAATAGTCTCCAAACTTTATTATGAAATCAACCTCTTAACAACATTGACATATAATTTACATATGTAAATAAGATTGGATTTAAGAATTATTTTAATGAGGAAATATTTTCATTGACAAAATCACTTTCAAAATGTCCGTTTATTGATCCCTGTTCAAACTACGGAGTTTTAATTTAATAAAAAATGTCAAAGAAGCTAGTATAGTCTGTTTAAAAAGGTAATATTGACTTTAATTTTCATAACTGTAAAGTTGAAAACTAGAAATAAAATCACCGGGGGCTGGCTTGATAAGGCCAAATGACGGGATACAGTCTTCGAGGTGGTCTCCAATGACAAACACCGTGCTTGCTGTCCGTTGTTCGTTTTAAGCACGTGAGAGGGGTTTTCCTCATATTGAGAATAGGAATATACACAGATTATGTAGGCTAGCTCCTAAATCCCGTCAGTGTTAAATTTGCTTTAACTACTTATCATTTTATGGTTCAAATTGGAATTAAATTGAAATTTCACTCACCTTTTGATCGTTTAAACATTTTAAATTAATATCAGAATGGTTGAATTAAAATAGTTTTTATAGAACGATCTAAAGTGCAAGGATGTACAAAATACCAAATGATCAATACACCGTGATTCCGGACAGATTTTGTGCATTGAAACTTTTTCTCTGCAATAGAACTGCTAGTACATCAATAGGTAGAGTGCTTGCTCCGTATGTGGAAGGTCGTGGGTTCGACCCCCAGTCGGGTTTGACCAAGACTTGAAAAAGGCCTTGACTGTTCTTTCGCGGCCTGGGCACTGGGCATTTAGTAATGAATTGAAAGTCATAGGGTTCTTCGAAAGAGACCTTAAAACCTCGGATGCTTCGTGTCAAAGTGGGCGTGCTACGTAAAAGAACCCTTCTTGCACATTGCGCTGGGCGCACTGTGCATTGCAGGGGTAAAAATTTCTGCCTCTTCATCTATAGCCGGTGATGTCTCGATATAAGTTATAGTCTTAACTGAGACGTAAAACCCCAAATCCAGACAGAAATAGCAATGTACAACGCGTGTCGTTGGGTTCTCAGTAGTCTGGTTTCCTCCCAGAACTAACTGCCTTGGTGGCAGTGAAAACTTTTAGTCGTAACTGAATGTAAAACATACTACTCTACTCGCTTAAGTTACATATTATACGAGTTTTAATTTTACATCACTAGACGGTCGTTTCGAATACAATTCCTCATCAGTAGTGATTGGACCAAAATTATGAAACCAAAATTGTTATCAAGATGTTGAAAAGATACCCAAAATACCAAAATAGATTAAGCTTTAAAACTAAAAAAACGTTGCATTTTTCCACATCCTTCATCCAGTTTGTTTCCTTAAATAGATTACATTTTGAAAGTCATCATCACCGCCATCAATGCCATCATCACCACCAATACAACAACCACCCAGCAGCGGTAGCACCAATACCACCACCACCACCACCACCATCATCATCATCATCATCATCATCATCATGTTTGTCTGTTCGCAATGCAACTTATTAATGATTTTCCTCCACGTAAAAGGGGGAATAATTCCATCATACAAAAGTAATTCTGTACATGTAGTGTTAGTATTTACCGAGTTAGAACACCGGTATGTATCAAGGATCAAGGAACGTATACATTAGCTGGATTACTTTTCACAAACATTATAAATAAAGAAATATAATGCTTGCTTCATTTAAATAATCTTATTTTTACCTGTATATATGTGAGTGTGTGTATGTAGGAGGGTGGGTGGGTCGATGGGAGAGAGAGAAAGAGTTCATACGTCCAAGTCAAGTTTTTCATTTATATCGAGACGTCACCAGCTATAGGTTAGGTGAAGTGCAGTTTGCTCATGACAATGTACAGGGAGGGTTTTAACACAGACGCGGCACGGGTCGTCGGTTTTTAGGTCTCTTGTGAGGAACCCCATGACTTTCGTTAAGAGAGAGAGGGAGAGACTCGTCAGAACTCTGTCAAGTAAAATATATAAATAATAAATAACACTTTTATAATTATTATATGTCCGTATTAATTTCAGCATATCGTATATAATCTGGGATTTGTCATTTAAACATACTTTGAAGTGCCGAAGCGGATATTAGATTTACTTCTTTCCTAATCTTTAAGGCTTTTCTTTTTCTTTCATCTAAATATGAAATGTTCAATTTTATTTTCAGTTCAAATAACAATGAGTAAACTTGAAGGTTTTTCTCAATAGAGAAAAATTAGATTAAATTTTTTGTGAGAATGGTATTTATAAGATTAGTGCCGTGTGGTTGATATTTATACCATAAGGGCCAACTTTGTCCTAAACTATTTACATTTTTGTTTTATTATCGAAAAAAGTAAAAAAAAATATATTATATGTTGTCTCCTTCAAAATATTTTTTTTATTTAAACTTATAATAAAACGTGCCACGATGGTAACCAGTTTGTTTTTATATTATTCATTATAAACCACCACTATCATAAACTAAAAAAATAGTCCTACCATCTTCAAAAAATCCTGCCCAAATATAAAGTTTGATTCTGCTGGTCGTGGGTTTTTCATTGTTTCGACAATCGACCAATCAGAGGTAAGAACGACTTAGTTTTCACGGTACGAGTAACATTGACGGCTATCTCATGATGACTGTGTGTACTGTACTTACAGTATATTTTAGATAGGTCTCTCATACGTAGATTTAATACCGCTAAGCATATACGGTAGACCTGTGTTAAATGCAGTTTCTTAACTCAGGTGTATACATACAACAGACAGGTGTGTGCACTACAAATGCAATCAATATGGAATTTCTTCTTTACATCTTATCAACGTTAGAAATTTAAAGTTTTTACTTTGTTCACTGTGGAGAAATTTACAAGTTTAAAAGTTGAGAAAAAAGTTTTTTAAAATTGTTATTGTTTTTAAAATGCCGTTTTTTCTGCAATTTAACAAGAATCACCTGGTCAATTTCACGTGGTTTAATACACCTATTGGTTTTATCTTTAGTGTATGCACATGTGTATTGAAGTTTCAACATGAAACAAGTTTTCACCGTGCTAAGCCTTAATGGGTACACAGAAAATAACATCGCCAGGTAGCTGTGCAGTGACATAATTATTATTACATAAAATTCAGAATTCGGAATTTCACTGGAGGATGTATTTTATATAAAATGGCAATTTTTACATGAATATATGTATATTTAAAACCTGTTTTTATTTATAAAGTTTAGGAATTAATATCGTGTACGCTTGTACTTGATCAACATTATAAAAGTGTTGGTCGGATATATAAAGATATATATTATATTAAATATATATTTATACCCGTCTTTTTGCGATACACACGGAGTGTTTACTGTGCTGTGCTCTCCAGATAATTTACAAGTTGTGTGCATTGTGTTTATATCGAAAGGAAGAAGAGTTGTTTTTGTGAAATATTTTGTTTTTTATTAGTGGATATATTTTGCAATCTTATTTATGAGTGCCTTGGATTTATATCACAAATGGCCAGTAAACAGTAACACATTCTTAAGATGGCCACAAGCTCACAACTTCGGTGTCTTGTCGCATTATGAGGACAGGTGTTTTTTATTTTAACCCTATATGCAGGTGAGTTCAGTCTTCTTTCATTCTACATCTATACAATTGTTTCAGTCAAATTATACCATATATGGCATGTTTAGTTAAATGTTAACACCAACAAGCTTGACCAAGGTTGACACAACTTGTGTCCGAGTTTCTTACTATACCCAAAACCTGAATTATGAATTATTATTATTATTATTATTATTATTATTATAGGGATACATAGATATTCTGTAAAATACACATTAGTTAAAATATTTGTGTATTTGTGAACACTATAAAATAGGTTACAATTACACATATAAAAATTAATATTATAATTTTAATCATATGCAGTATGCTAAATATAGATTACTCACGGCATATAAATATATATATGTATGCAAAGTTCATTTATATATCTTAGTCTACATTGTTGTAAATTCCTTTGTATAATGTGCATTTGTATTTTAATGATTGTTTTTTTGTAAAGGATCATTCATTGTTCTAATTAGTATTTATTTGTGGTAATCGAACTAGAATTAAAAGTTTATAAAGTTTAGTTTATATGTCGATATTTAATTTTTTTTTATTTCATCTGCTTGTCATTTCCCCGATATTCCATCACCAAGACTTTGAGCCATTTCACCCTCTATTTCACTGACAATTTCACCAGGCATTTCACCGGTATTCCATCTGTCAATCATTTCACCGCGTAATTACTTGAGCAGATATCATATTTGTCCTTCTTTCATTTCTGCCAATCATCGGGTATTTCATCTGTCAATCGACTAAACAAGTATTTCAAGTGAGATAGAGTTATGATATCGGGCTGTACTTCAATCAATTAGATACCTCGTTGTAGAGGTAGATAATGACTAATTTTACTTATATCAAACTATCGCCAGTGGCTAAATAAATATTTGATGTACATCTAAACACTCCATCCACATCTGATAAAGGTACACAGACTCATGCAAGATCTCAATCGAATGACATGCGCAAATATATTCATTGTCGCTGGGACATAAAACGCCCCAATATTAAAATCCACAAAAAATTGCATTTTTAAGATGTTGTTTATATTTTCCACGACTACCCAACATTTCGGCTTAATTTTTTGTATAAACTTCCCATTATATTTAAGCTTTTGAATGCTTACCTTTATTTTGGTATCTTTTATGAATTTATTTTAAGTTATATAATGTTGTCAGATTTTCAGAGGCATACATTTAAGTCACGTGGGATTTTTACAACATGTTTTTTGCTAATTTCATATGCATATCTATAAAAAGTCAGTTGATTTATGCAGGTTAAGGTGATTTTTAAGAATAATTAATCCATGATATAGCGCCCCATTACTCGGATTCTTGGCATATATATCTGTAATGAATTATAACGTTCCGTCTAAAAAATTGTTTTTATCATAACTGAAAATAGATCGAAAGTTGTCGAATCAATACAAATTAAAAATTAAACTGGGGATTTATCAAAGAAACTGTGCTCTCTCTTTATGAAAACGAAATGCACACGTCACACAATAAAATAAGAACTAAAGCGGTATAGAATATGAAAACTTTATGTTTAATTTTCTATCAGGACTCAAGGATTAAGTTTAGTGTAGTTTAGGAATCCATTACACACCAGGCTTTACGTGTTGTACTTTTGATTTTTGACTGTAAAGAGAAGATGTACATACAGAATACAACAATAACATTAAATATTGAAAATTTTTATTTATAATTATTGTCAATAAAATTTAATGCGATAAATATTGGCTATGCTAAAGTTGTTGTGATATATAAATTGAGTTAATCATGTAGTCCAAATATTTGATCTGTCGGCTCTGTTTTATCAGTTTGAAATCGAATTCTTTAAATATTTAGAATTAACTAGATAGGAATCGCATTATTATAATCAATATTAAATATTAAACCATGTGTTAAAAATCACGGATGAGTTATTCGAAGTACATTATCTGAAGGACCAATTGGCTTCTACCTCTCCCCACAAGCCAGGGTACTTTGGACCAAATTACCTCTACCGCTCCCAACCAGTCATGGTACTTTGGACCAAATTATCTCTACCGCTCCTCAACTGTAACCAGTTATGGTATTTTCTACCAGATTACTTCTACCTCTCAACCATCAGCCATGGCATTTAGGACCAAATTACTTTTACCACTACCCCATAGCCATGGCATTTAGGACCAAATTACTTTTACCACTACCCCATAGCCATGGCATTTAGGACCAAATTACTTTTACCACTACCCCATAGCCATGGAATTTTGGATCAAATGGGCTCTACCTCTACGTAACTTTTAATGGTACTTTAAACCAAAGGAGTCCAAATCTACCTAACTTGTGATGGTACTTTGGAACAAATGGGACTTATCTCTACCTAACTTGTGATTGTACTTTGGGCCAAATGGGCCCTATCCATAATTTTGTGATGGTACTTTGGGCAAAATGGGTCCTATCTCTACATCACTTGTGATGGCACTTTGGGCAAAATGGGCCCTATCTCACCTAACTTGTGATGGTACTTTGGAACAAAAGAGTCCAAATCTACCAAACTTGTGAAGGTACTTTGGAACAAATGAGCCCTACCTCTACTTAACCGGTGATGGTAATTTGAATCAAATGACCTCTGTCTCTCCATGGCTCTTTGGACTAAGTGACCTTACCATCTCTAACTATAGTTCTTTGGAAGACGAAACACCTCTACTACTGTCCCGCCAGAACATTCAACACAAAATTACAGATAAGATTGGCCTGTTTAATGTGATTTGAAAGCTATTTACCAAAGTAAAAGCTAATTTTGAGAACTAAAAATTCTACAAAGCCAAATGATTCATACATTTATCAATAGGGATGTCTCAGATATGTATACGTTTATTTGATTGGTTCGTTCTTTTAAATCAGTGTTAACTTAGCACTGTTATTATTTTTAGATAAGTTTGATTTTGTTGTCAAAAAACATAGAGCACGCACTCTGCGATTTACCTCATTTCCATAGCGAATGTTTTTTTTTTTCATTTTATTTATTCATTTATTTATTATTTATTTATTTACTTTATTTATTTATTTAACATAAAAGTAATATATAACTTAGTTTATAATTCTTATTCCAATAATACCATTTCAATTGCGACAAGGTAAAATACCAGTCGAGGCTGAACCGAGAACAGCGTTTCCTATCCCAGTGAAATAAAAGGTTTGAATTTAAAACTGCCTCTCCCTGCAGTTTAAGTCATTAAAATATGGCTATAAAACGGTATAAAAAGAATTTTTCAATTGTTGTAAGCAATTTGCAGAAATTATATATTTTTTGGCTGAATATGGTAAATCGGACAGAAATTATAAGACCTGTACCTGTGGGTTTATTGGCCCTCTTTAGCTTAATGTTTGACGTTTATTAATGATGAAGGCGTTATTTTAACACGCGTAGATTAGCGATTTAATTCAGGCTTTTATAAATAAATACGATAATGTATTTATTTTGTATTTTAACGTTGAATGATCTATCTGACAGTTTTCACACAACTAGCTTTACACGAGATGTAAAACCTTCATTAAGTACCATACACCAGGTATTGTGACCGTATCTTGACGAGCAGCTTGGTTCACTTAAAGGGCTTTCATATCCATAAGGACAGACGCGATTCAACATTTAAGTTATAATTAACTTTTGGCCGTTTTTAATCACTTTGTTTTCATTTTGTGTGGTCAAGCTAGCTTTATTTTGACCACGGAGGACACAGTTCGATGTATAAAATGACACTATGTGCCTACGATACGGTATTGTCCGAGCCAGTATGTAAAAGTTCGCCCAAGGGACAATATCTCTGGCCTTCACTGGTACACACCGTCTGAAATCCAACACCGTTACATTTTTACTTTAAATTAGAATTCATTAAACCATCTCAATAGTATAAAGAGACGATTTACCCGATTCTTCACAAAATGATCAAAGTTATTTTCTTGTAAAACATTGATCGAGTTGGACATGAAGATCCTATCAAAATATATATGTTCTTCACTTGGCTTTAATTGGCCAAATTCTCTCATCCTATTTGTCTAGCTTGTTTAAGTTTATTTAAACAGAAATCGATACACTCTCATCACGGTAATCAACAAAATCATCAAATTTTTCTGCTGTTCGTTAAATATTTTAGGAATCTTGGTTGGTATCTGTATTTGTGTATTGGCTTCCGTATTATTTTTTCTCATGACTGTATATTGGTATATTGTATGAGATACTAAGCAATTCTCATGTAGATGATTTTCAACCAAATTGTTCGAAAGCTTTTATACCTTTTGTGCATAAACAGTAAATGTGTTGGATAAATGACTAAATGTATTTGGTTTTTGTCATTTTTCGTTATATAGCCATTTGAAAAAAAATATCTTGGTAAACCTATTAAATAAGCAATCTGATTTTGTCTAATTACGGATGATCGCATTAGTTACCGTTCCATATATTTGGGATGCCATTGCCCCCTTAAAACCAGGATCCTAATAAATTGGCATTAATATATTAATTTTAACAACCAGATTTATGTTAGGGACCAATAAATTTATGTAAGGGACAAATGAGTTTATGTCGAATGCCAATAAATTTCAGTTGGGGACCAATGAATTTATGTTGGGGACCGATGGATTTATGTTGGGGACCGATGAATTTATGTTGGGGACCGATGGATTTATGTTGGGGACCAATGAATTTATGTTGGGGACCGATGGATTTATGTTGGGAACCAATGGATTTATGTAGGGGACCAATGAATTTTTGTTGGGTACCAATGAAGTTCAGTTGCGGACCAATGCATTTATGTTGGGGACCGATGAATTTATGTTGGGAACCAATGGACTTATGTAGGGGACCAATGAATTTTTGTTGGGTACCAATGAAGTTCAGTTGCGGACCGTGTAAGGTTTATGTAGGTACTTTTAAATTTGATGCTGGCACTATTTTGATATGATTTATGATGAATACCATTTGATTTGTGTTGAGCGCATTTTGACGATATATTGGTTTATGTTGAGCGACATCTGCTTTATGCTGGACATCATTTGATTTAAATTGAGCGTAATTATGTTGAGAACCACCTGATGTATTTTAAAAGTAATCTTGTAAATGTCGCTCGGGTACCATTTGATAGTACTCTGTTTGAATGCTGTGTTTTAAGTCATGATAAGTGTATGTTCAAACGTCACTGAAACAGCTCAAAACTAAAATCGTAAGTAAACGTCAAGGGTTTAATATTCAGTTCTTTGAACTCAGAAATCAAACTCTTTAAGTGAGTACTAGTACACATTTAAAATCATATCATTCACAGAACACCCATTGTGTCTGCCAATCACCGTGTGCTTATTTGTGTATTGGTTAACCGCACCAAAATCGTTTGATTTTCTCATTCTAGTTTTCTCAATGACAATATTAAAATATGTTTAAGGATTCCAGTCTTTGACAAAGTTATATCAACGGATCTATATCGCGTTTACAAATACATAACAAATCTTTGAAGTGTTTGATTTCTCTCAATATTCCAAGGTCGACTTGCGTCTAATGTTCCAAGTTTTCATGATAGATCACTTATTAATTTTAATTAATCTCTCTGCATATATTAAGTTCTTATATAGGAGACATCTATGTAAAGAATTTATACAGTAATGTCATTTTAATACGTATGTGTTTGAAATGTTCTTAAAAACGCATTTAACTTCTTACCACCAAATTAATTTTACATTTTAAAATATGAAATATCATTATATATGTTGATAGATAAAACGGTTTCTATGAATAGAAGGCTTGGTAAACATTTCAGCATAGCTGTTCAGCCCGAAAGACGCGACAACTGAAAATTGGTCACATGTGGGTGCAACATTCGTCTCGGAAATTCTATTGCTGTATGGGACAGTTGGAATGCATACCCGCACGTTCTTTATGTATGAAGAAATTAGAATTATCATAAATCGTTTAACTTGAAAAAAGACAATTCTAACATTTTTGTCTGTATTTGAAATGTTATGTCGTATTTTGAAAACAAAATAGTTCTTAGATCACGACATGAAAGAAAGCGTATTTGTCTCTTGTTCGCCTATCGAAGGTATTGGAACGTCAAAATATTCGTTTTTTATAATCTGACTGTAATCATATATTGGAAATACCCAGATGCTCCCTGAAGTTTCAAAGTACTATATTGAGTTATTGAAATGAAGCAACTTTCTTTAAATATATACCAGGGAATCACTGTAAACCCCCACCCCCACCCCTCCCTTGATGAATTAGCTTTAGTTGTCCCTTAAACTATCAGGTTACTGTTAAATATTGTCAATGTTAAAGCATTATAGTTTTTTGCCCAAATATGGAACCATTTACTAGCACTAGCACTATTTTTGCATTACATTTGAAAATTTGGTAAAAAAAAAAATCATGAATTGTATTGATTTAATTTGCGTATAAAAATGAAAAAATAATTCCTCGTTATAAAAAATAACGCACACAAGAAACGTTCCAAAATGAACCCTCCATCAAACACTTTTTAATATATATATATATGGTATATAATTTGTTGAACCTTAAACTTAAAAAGATTTGCGGTATGGAAAATCAACTAGTTTTGATATTACAGTATCGAAAAGTAAATTGTTTTAACATCGTGGTATCGACTATTTTATATTATCGACTTTGTGGTTAGTTTACTGGTTTGATTTCAGTCTGTGTATAAATAGCTAATAAGCAGGTGGAGGAGATGAACCCTTTTGACAAATTGTGATTATATGGCAGTTGAAAATAACACACGTTGGTTTTCAAAAGAAAATTATGAGATCTAATTTCAAACAAATTGGCAAAAAAATTAAGTTTTCTGCTAGACAAAAAACCCTAGGGAGCGTCATGTTACAAAAAAGATAAGTAACTTGCTTTATTGAATCATAAAATGAAATAGTAAAGGAATATTACACAAGAAAAACCGAATTGTATCCCAGACCTACCCCAAACTAGGAGGATCAAATTACATTTACTTAAGGAATTAATCGCAAAAAAATTAATGCGTAACAAAGTGCATAAAATAGTCTGGTTGAAGTGCATAGTTTATATTGAGTTTTAACTTTTTATGTTTATAATTAGGTTATCTTATTACTAAAGGTGTTTTGGGGAGTTAACAGCCCTAACTTTACGCAATCTCATACACATTATTTCATATCACCCCCAAGGTTGATAGATTAAATACGGTATGAACTGCTAATCGCAAAAATGTTCAATCGCAAAAAGCCCATCAAAAGCGTTGTAAGTGAAAAAATGATTAAGAATTTCTAAAGGTAATAATGCTCGTCTCAAGTAAATAGTTTAACATACTTTATGCTTTGATTGCTCACCCTATTACATTCAGCCCTGTGATAAATAGCCGTACTATGCAGAGTATCAAAAGGTCAAATGCAATAAACGGTCTGAAGCGTTCCAAATTATAGATTATAGTCATAGAGGAAATTAAAATCTTCTAATTTTATTCTATGAGTAAAGACTTCACGTCATAAAGAAAGAGAAAATACTGGTTATACTCTGTCAGTTTTTTATTTATCATTGCTATGTGTCTAGTCAAGAATGCTGATATTGTGGGCGGTTTGGGATTCTGAGTATTTCAAGTTCACCCAGAGGTAAAAATCAAAGGAAGCGTCTGTAAAATGAATGTGTTCTTAGGAAATAACTTTTCTATGTAACATACATATACTCTATAAATACGATACCCTATAATGATTTGTCCTTCTTTTTACCCTTATATGAAAGAAATAAAAATTTAAAAAAAAAAAAAAAAACAAAAAAAAAAAAAACAAAAAACAAAAAACAACATCCCGGTCCATGTTAAAATTACAATCCAAAAATATCAAGGGGAAAACTTTGAAAACTGGCAAATTAAGTTAAATATTTGAACTTCCACCTGGAAATTGAGGCCGAATGCTCCGAAAGAGTAAGCTTGAAACTATTTATAAAATATCTTGAAGAAGTACATGTATGAAACTAAATATAATGAAATGGAAAAAAAACAACACCACACTTTCCTTGTACCTTGATTTACAATCTTCTTTATAACCAGTACCTTGGACATTCACTAAATCACCAAAAATCACTTTTGATTCAAGTCGTTCTTTATTATTATTCTTTAAATGCAACTATCGGTATCCTGCCTTTTATATTTTTGAACTTTTGTTTAAACTTGTCTGATATTTTTTAAAAGTTTAGAATTTTATTATTATTAGTTCTTTGTAAGTTGCAAGAACACTATGGCCAAGTTATGTCAATCAAAATTAAAATGATGTTTCATTTTTAGAGCACATGTACCAACAGGCACTTAAATATCTAAAAATAAATGCCCTTCCGGAGCACCCGGTCTCACTTCCCTGGTGAAAGTTCACGTGTATAACCTAACTGGTCAGTTCCAAAGTTTTTACTTTGCTTCTTGATTTTTGATTCGGACATGGATTAGTATGTTTGTTTTTGATTATATATTATGTGAATATTTCATGTTTAAGAACACATACAGTTTGCTAACGTATCAGTATCTCAGAACATATGCCTTTTACAGAACATGTGGAAATTTAAAGTATTTAAATCTTGTTCTGAATATACTGTTACAAGTCGTCACCAAAAATGGTGATGATGCTTTTAACAATTCAAATGAAAGGTTTATAGTGGTGATTTTGTTAGTCTAATTTTGTCGGATAATAAATGTCTGAAACATGACAAAAACAAGATTATAAAAAATATGCAAAATACTTTCTATGCATGTAATATTATCAAAATGACACGGATTAACTATTCTTGTTCAAATATTCACAATTCTTTATACACGTATACATATATACAGTACGGAGCTGTCGAAAGTTTAACACTGAGCATTTAAACAGGAGTCGAAGCTCGGGCTGCCAAGTGGTCAAGGCATTCATAGCTAGTGGACCAAGAGCTGCTGAATGAGAGATAGCAGCTGTCGAGATGAACCTAACGAAGTGCCAAGATTAGCTGTCAGTTCGACACTAATTCGTTAGCTTATTGTTTAACTTTCGATATGCCTGTATTGTTCGTGTGTCACTTACTCATTATTCTAATGGCCTTCCTACGCTTACGACCTCTAACTTTGACAAATTCCGGAGATTTTTCACTCTGATCATAATTGATTTTGTAACTTACATCACACCTCCGCATCAATCAATCAACCACATAAAAAGGAATTACATTTCCAAATTCACGTCCATAGTATCTATCCTCATCTCTACTGCCGGCAGGGGATTTTGTAAAAATATTTAACCATGTGTTTGGACATATGCGGAGGTATTGCGTGGAAAGCCTTTCGGTGTGTTTTGGACACATGTGATGCTTGTGGACATATAGGTCCAGGTATATTAAGAATAGCTGGCGTTGAGTAATAATAAAGCACACCACATTTAATGAGGTAAACCATTAATTATCTTTATAAAACTAAAGAATGTCGTTTCCTGTAAACAAATGCATAACATTGTCATAATTCTAATGCCACAAGATGTGTTAAATTGTAATGTAGTTATATCACACTATCTTTGTTGCATTGTACTTAAGCATTTTCTCTAATGTCACACGATGCATATATGTTGCTGTTTACATCCATACTGTAATCGCCACTCCAATGTCAAAATACCACACGATGTGTTAAATTGTCCTGTAACCGTTATTCTCATGCCACACGATGTGGTAAGTTGTCCTGTAAACCGTTATTCTCATGCCACACGATGTGGTAAGTTGTCCTGTAACGTTATTCTCATGCCACACGATGTGGTAAATTGTCCTGTAACCGTTATTCTCATGCCACACGATGTGTTAAAATTTCCTGTAGCCATTATTCTCATGCCACAAGATGTGTTAAATTGTCCTGTAGCCCTTACTCTCATGCCACACGAAGTGTTAAATTGTCTTGTAACCATTATTCTCATACCACACGATGGTAAATCATCCTGTAACAGTTATTCTCATGCCACATGAAGTGTTAAATTGTCCTGTAGCCGTTATTCTCATGCAACACGATGTAGTAAATTGTTCTGTAACCGTTACACCATTGCCACTTGTTGAGTTACACGATGTTTTATATTGACCCGTGGTCGTTTTTTTCCATCACGTTTGAAACTTCGTTTTATATCTGGATATAAAGGCTGTTTCACTGATCAGAAAAATTAATCCAATGTATGTAAAACATAAGACCGCTACTGATGCTAATATTAATTTCTTATCCTTAATGATTTTAGGATTTTTCTTAATACATTCTTTCTCTCTCGCTTACAGTAAGCTATCTCTGTCGTTTTGTGACAAATAGTAGCCAAATACCCTTGGAAATTGTTGGATTATACGTGTATGATTTACTATCATCTACATTTCAGTTCCACCGCACCGTTTATAATATCTTTATGTATATGTATAAGTCTTGAGACATTGACCTGTACCCATATCCATTTTTTTGGTATTCTATGTGTCTGAGTATATACATTTATTCCAGGTTATAGTCGTTACTGTTCAATGTTGTCTACAGGTTATATTTCATATTTTAAGTTGTTGTCACTACTACTGTTGTACATTTCTGTACATTTTGACATCAATGTTATATTCCAGGTTGTTGACGCTGCTGCCAATGCTGTGTCTATAGGTTATATTTTAGTTGTTGTCACTGTTGGTTGTTTTTGTACATTTGACATCAATGTCATGTGATATGTTATATATTTCAGGTTGTTGACTTTGCTTCCAAATGCTGTATCTATAGTATTTAATTGTTGTCACTGTTGCTCGTTTCTGTACATTTGACATCAGTGTCATGTGATATGTTTTATATTTCAGGTTGTTTACCCTGCTGCCAATGCTGTGTCTATAGGTTATATTTTAGTTGTTGTCACTGTTGCTCGTTTTTGTACATTTGACATCAATGTCATGTGATATGTTATATATTTCAGGTTGTTTACCCTGCTGCCAATGCTGTGTCTATAGGTTATATTTTAGTTGTTGTCACTGTTGCTCGTTTTTGTACATTTGACATCAATGTCATGTGATATGTTATATATTTCAGGTTGTTGACTTTGCTTCCAAATGCTGTATCTATAGTATTTAATTGTTGTCACTGTTGCTCGTTTCTGTACATTTGACATCAGTGTCATGTGATATGTTATATATTTCAGGTTGTTTACCCTGCTGCCAATGCTGTGTCTATAGGTTATATTTTAGTTGTTGTCACTGTTGCTCGTTTCTGTACATTTGACATCAATGTCATGTGATATGTTTTATATTTCAGGTTGTTGACGCTGCTGCTCGTTTCTGTACATTTGACATCAATGTCATGTGATATGTTTTATATTTCAGGTTGTTGACGCTGTTGCTCGTTTTTGTACATTTGACATCAATGTCATGTGATATGATTTTTATTTCAGGTTGTTTATCCTGCTGCTCGTTTCTGTACATTTGACATCAATGTCATGTGATATGTTTTATATTTCAGGTTGTTGACCTTGATTGTTGTCACTGTTGCTCGTTTCTGTACATTTGACATCAATGTCATGTGATATGTTTTATATTTCAGGTTGTTTACCCTGCTGCCAATGCTGTGTCTATAGGTTATATTTTAAGTTGTTGTCCTTGTTGCTCGTTTCTGTACATTTGACATCATTTTTATGACATGTTTTATATTTCAGGTTGTTGACCTTACTTCCAAATCTATAGTATTTAATTGTTGTCACTGTTGCTCGTTTCTGTACATTTAATTTGATATCAATGTCATGTGATATGTTTTATTTTTCAGGTTGTTGTCCTTGTTGCTCGTTTCTGTACATTCTGACATCATTTTTATATGACATGTTTTATTTTTCAGGTTGTTGTCCTTGTTGCTCGTTTCTGTACATTCTGACATCATTTTTATTTGATATGTTTTATTTTTCAGGTTGTTGACGCTGCTGCTCATTTTACTGGTGTGCTTTGTGGACGCTAAGGTGAGTTTTTGGGTTTTTGTTTTTTTACTTTACAATACTTGTAAGATATAATAACATAATAACTATGTAATGGAAATCAACTGAGGAAACTTGTATCTATGAACAAGTGACATTACATTGAAATCAGAGCACAGGGCTTCCAAACTAACTTTGTTTTTAAGGATAGATTGACTTAATGATAAGCATATATACTTATTAGATCAAATAATGGTGATCTGTTGAATTCATGTATTTTCGCAAATGTCTTTTTCTTTGTTTTCAAACCGTTCATCTTCCCTTTGGTTACAAGTTTGATCAATAAATTCTCACAATATCGCTATATACAAAAACGATAGTGAACAGTATTTGTAAATGTATTTTTAAAAAATAAATATGCATTTAAAACAATCCCTAATAACCTTCCTAGGACACAGATATATATGACATAACTTAAACAACTTTAAAGCATGTAAAGTGAATGTTAGGACGGCGCACCTCATTAAATCCTAATTTTTCGGTTTCCTTAATTCTTATAAATCTAAAACACATAGATTATCCAATTGAAACCTTCAAGTGTTTATAAAGCTTTAACATTATGTGTGTATGAGTTTGGGGTACTCCAAATGTGCAAAGTAAAAAGTTTTCTATATACGTGTATGTCAGTTTAAGATAGCCCTGCATAGTGTTGTAAAAATGCGAAACCTTGAACTGTAAAAAACACACCATTGCAAACATGCATGGCGGGAATGTTTGTTGATATGTATATTTATATGATGACCTCAATTACCTATTAACTACATATATATATATATATATCGTGATAATTATTTACATGTTATAGTTTCAAATTCATTCCAGACTTTTAAAAATAAAGATATAAATTGGTCTACTATGTGAAATATGAACGTTTGACATGGTAATGATTTTTAATATTGGCCGTCTTGATGAACATCTACAATATCCAATGGATGGCATTAAGATGATGAGCTTTTTTGGGATGGATGGGAGGCATATTTCATTTCATTATGTTCCGTGTTTATTCGCTCGAAGTTTCAAACTCAATCACCAGTTAACCGTACTGATCAATAACCGGAAGTACTAATTACGGTTATTTTCTGATTGACCTATGTGCAACTGGATCCTGGTCAATGCTACATTTAGAATCATTTTAAGCTTCGAGAATATACATTACGTAATTTAACAAGGTCAAACTCTAAATAATCAGAAGCTTAGTGGACTTTAGTGTTAAGTGTCCATCACTCTGTACCATAATAAGATCAAGAGTTGAATCATCTGAGCGGAAGAAGTATTGGAAGCATGACGTTGTAGAATGAGCGAGCATGAGCAGAAGATAAGATTAATACGTCAAACTAAATGATATAGTTCGATAAATTTGTACCTCTCATATCTTTCTTGCCAAACGTTTATCTGAGCAGTCTTGTTGCTTTGTACAACCCCCTCTCTCTCTCTCTCTCTCTCTCTCTCTCTCTCTCTCTCTCTCTCTCTCTCTCTCTCTCTCTCTCTGTCTCTCTCTGTAAAGACGGTTCATACCGACCACCAGCCCGGGTGGGATATGTAATATGTGCTTCTCCTTATTTCCCCCCCCCCCTCTCTCTCTCTCTCTCTCTCTCTCTCTCTCTCTCTCTCTCTCTCTCTCTCTCTCTCTCTCTGACCCCCTGTATAGACGGTTCATATCGACCACCAGCCCGGGTGGGATATGTAATATGCTTCACGTTATTGTTGACACATTATGAATGTAAACTATTGTATTTGAGGAGATCACAGTGCCAGGGTATCATGAATTCAAGTAATGATAAGGTTTGGGAGATAAGTAAATACAGACGATCCTATAAAATATCCAGTCGCCGCCGTTAATTTTTGTGTTCTGATCGACATATCTAGCTGTGTTGGGTACTTGTAGAGCTGTATTTGTTCTCGGTAAACTGTTTTACAATGCGCTATATAAGTGTACATAGAAGGCCAATTATAGACCTCTAGTTCTGTAATGTGTTATCCGTATAAATTCAGGGCATGTAAACTCCTGACTTCTCCGGTTTCATTTCCGATAATTCTATATTTACTTATGAAATCAAAATAACAAAGCCGTACATAGATTGATAATAGAATTGTGCTATAAACAATTATGTAACCGTCACAAAGACACTCAATTTTTGCATATTATTAGAGGCCTAGATGAAAATCCCAATACCTCAGCCTTCTGATTGCACTAATGCAGAATAGAGTGGAGTACCTGGTAATTGTGTTTTAAAAGTTTTAGGGACAGTGGAAAAAACATGAAAATCCGAAATGAAAACTAGCTACAGTCGAACCTGCCTTACAGGCCACCTGTTTATAAAGGCTTGTAGAACTGTATCCAAATTGTTCTTAACTCATGTTATTTGAACCTGTATATAAAGGTCACCTGCCAATAAAGGCCACTTTCACTGGTTCTCTTGGGTGGTCTTTATAGACAGGTTTGACTGTACCTCCGGTAAGCCAACTGACTTACTATCTCACACTGGGATCTGTCCCAACTGGGAAAGCAAGAACCAGCATTATTACTATATTGTCGTCTTTATAATGCTCAAGTGTTCGTTAAAACGCTTGAGTTCTTATACCGTGACTGGAACACTCTCCTTCCTTCCAATCACACTTCCAATAACCCGCCATATTTTAGGTAATGGCATCACTTTATATCTTAAAATAGTCTGTTTCTAAAAAGAAAGTAGTAATTCATTTCTATATTTTATATGCAGTATAGTAGGAATAATAACGATGACACAATCCCTATACATAGTGACCATGTATCTCCATTCCAATTTTCTAAAAGTTCTTTACACAGATCCCCTATCTAAAAAGTCCTAAGGTCATATTGATGGTATAAATTGCACTGTATTTGATTCAATAATAAATGTTTTGTATATTTCTAATTCTCTATAAAATTGAATCTGAAAACGATGTTAAAAATATAAATTTTGAAAAAAAGGATTAATTTTGCTCAAGAATTCCATTTACAGTTAAATCATAAAATTTATTCATGTGTAAATCTTTGTCATAATTCAAGTTAAGGTAACGTTTAGCATTTAAAATTCATCTGCATAATTTAATGCATGCAATGAATGCAAATTTGATCAGAAAATAACAGTATGAACAGCCTGCATACGAACCTATAAGGTATGTGAATTCAGGCTTTTCAATGGAACTTTCTTCACACATCAGATCAACTCCCTAGGTAGTTTATCATACAAAATTTTTGTGGAAATAAAAATTGAATATTTTTTGCATTTCAATTGTATAGTTTAACTGTGTAATAGGAAAGTGTCATAACAGGTATTGCTGGAATTTTCCGATGTAAAAATTAAATTCTGAATAACTAACATTTAAAGGGTATTCGGTTCTTTTATGTATGATGACTGCGCAAAGAAGGATGATCAATCGCTGACATTGGTTGTATATACCCGATGTAAGGGGACTTCTTTGTCACTAGTGGGTAGAAATATAACCTTCGTTAGAGAAACGAATTAATTAGTGACGTGTACACATATGTACCCATGGTTAATTGTAACCATAATATTAATATATTATGACGACGTGTTACCATAATGATTCAGTGACTTTTAACCATAATGTTTCCATGGTGACATGTAACCATAATATATCTGTGGTTACAAGGTTTCCATGGTGACATGTTACAATAATGCATCAATGGTTAGATGTAACCTTATTGTATCTATGGTGACATGTAACCATAAAGTATCTGTTGTGGGATGTAACCGTGAAGTATCCATGGTGTGTTGTTGCAATGATGTATCCATGGTGACATGTAACCATAATGTATCCATGGTCACATGTAACCATAATGTATCCATGGTCACATGGAACCATAATGTATCCATGGTCACATGGAACCATAATGTATCCATGGTGTATCCGTGGTAGACGTGCAAGACAAGAATATATGAGTAGTTAAACACGAGTTTAAGAACAATAGCTAATGTACAAGGTACAAATTATCACCAACTCCTAAACTAACAAATATTGGACCACCGGAACTGACCATTAGTAATTAAAAAATATAGATTGACCAATGTAAACAAGTCAGCCATATCATGATGTCCATTTTGTAAGAACGACCATTAAATCTTAAAGATTACTTTCTGGATTTTTTTATGTCGAACAGAATATTTCAGTAGTGTAAAATAAATGTTCTCCATGTATAAACCCCATAAAGTAAAGTAGTTAATCATTTTGTACTTTTATCGCTGGTTTAGACAAGCATTGGAAACAACAGCAGGGAAAAACTCCAAATCTCTCCATAAGGTGGGTCGGGATTGAAGTTAAACACCTTATCGGTTTAAAAACTCAATACATGTACTTTAACTGCTTGACTATCAAATCCCCTTGTGTCCTTAGATATGTCTTACATAACTATAGAGGTTCAGTGTACCTAAATTGTGTAGGCCCCACAACAAAAACTGCAAATTATTTTTTTTTTTTTTGGTATAAAAATGACAGCTAACCACAATAACAATTTTAAAAGATTACGTTTATATTGCTGTCTGTCTTTTTTATACATTTGATGGGATATTTTTACACTTATATTATCCTAAGAAGGATGAAAACTTAAACTGAAATATTTCACGTGTAATGTTGCTTTAGAACTGGACATCTAAACTCGAATTTATACAAACAATTCGTTGAGGATTGTAATTAAACATCCATCTCATGTAAGACTTTAAACGTTGGAAATCACAAAACAAAAACTAAATATGTATAGATAAATTGTTGATGTTATATTTTGTATCAAAATTGTTATTTTTTATAATAATTCTTATACTTGTATTTCATGTGCTACATTTGAATGTATTATGTCATAAAAATTCAAAAGTATTATTTTGGAATTTGATTTACAAAACAAAAAGCAAACATACTAATGCATGTCTAAGTCACAATCCCACAAAAGTCTAAAACCCCTAAGAGACTACGTATTTATTTTTTATATTTCAAATTCTCACTTAACTTCTATCCTTGGTTTAGTAAAAAGAGAAGAACATTTCATTATCTGTCTTCCCTATTGTAAGAAATCGGTGATTGTATGTCGAGTTATTAGTCCTAATGTAGCTATATTTGTACAGAAATCTGAGATATACCTAGTATCAGATAAAACCGTTTTTATAACAAGCTTTACACACCTTTATATATATTGTACGATAGACAAATTTTTTGTGCAAGTGACATGTTTAATACACACTCAAAATTCTGATCACGTGACATGATGTCGCTTAGATCATTGATAGCCTTCAATATGTGCCAGAACATGATCCGAAATACGACCTTTCTGATTGAATGCATGTGAAAAATGTATGTGACAAGTTGTTTTGTAGCTTGATATTGCAACATTCTGATGCTTCATTATTACCATTTAAAGCAATTTGACCTATTTACATTCATAAATACATTTTTGGTTCACATCTTCTATACGTTTTCGTGCGTAGCTACTTGACAAGTGGCATGCATATACTTTTGTTTGTCAAATTTTGATGTGATTTAAGATCATTTTCTTTCGTTTTCAAATTTTTAGTTTGATAGTATAAATATGCATGAGTATTAACTAAACATTTAACACAAAAGGTGACTTGTATTCCAGTCTTTAAATCCGTACAACCGTGCACATATTTATAAAGTGTTAAGAAAGTAATCCACACGGTAAAAAAAACCAAATAAAACTTTCCCTATGTCATGATCTTTGATTGATTGATTGGTTGATTGATTGATTGATTGATTGATTGATTGATTGATTGATTGATTGATTGATTGATTGATTGATTGATTGATTGATTAGGCTCTTATTTTTGCAAATAAGAACAAGTCCTCTGGATTGAAATCCAGTTTAGGGACATTGTCTAAAATATAACACATGGAATAGTTTTCAGATGAGAGCTTAAATGATGAACCACCGTGTCACGCAAGGCATATCGCCATTTTAATTGTAAAATTGATAACCACCACCACCCACCTCCTGCTGCTACATGATTTTAGTGACAATTATTGCGAAAGGCTTGGAAGAAATACATGTACCTAGATTCATCTAATCAGATTCCCCCAATCAAGAAATACCTGCACTCAAATTCATCCAATCAAAAAATATCAAGATTCATCCAATCAGGAAATACCCAGATCCATCCAATCAAGAAATACCCAGTTTCATCCAATCAAGAATTTTATCGGTTTGGTATGTTGTTAATGCTTAACAAGAATTATTATGAAAAATAGGTTTATTTGTGCATACAATGCATTTGTATATCTTTTCTTTTTATTAACTATTACTACATTTGGAAAAGATGCTAAATCGGTGTCATGTACATAACACGATGTCAAATTCAAATATTCCGCATTAAAATTTCAACCTGGGTACTATAGCCAGATTTAATTTTCTCAACAATCCCGGAAATTGACCGGGATGTCGCAATATAAATGAAAGAATCCTTACTGGGGCGTACAACACCATTATTAAAATTTTAGACGTAAATAACATAGACGCTGCTAAACAAATTTACATGCCTGTAAATATCATAAAAATATTACAAATTCCTCCAGGCATTAAATCATTCCACTACAAGTTTAATTTTGTCAAAAAATGTATTGATTTTTTGTTAACAAATACTAAACATGATACCTTGTGTAAGATTATGTAATATGTAGTTATCGTTGTTTATTTCAAATACCATTTAAATTAAGCTTCTTCAGAAGACTTAATTAGGTAAAAATATGAACATTCTAAAATAGTTACATAAAAAATCTTTTATCTAGCGATTGTGGTTATTATTATATCTTAAAGTTGGTACATTACAATCTTTTATATTTTACATACCAACACTTCAACATTGTATAACCAGAGTCCACTTATACTTCAAGTGGTCTTTTGGGAGATGATCTCGATTTTGTTTACATCGCGTAAGGTGACCCTTGTAACCTAACCGCAAATGCTAAAATTGGCTAGTAAGCTCCTTTTAAGTTGTGTTGGGATAATTTTTTATTTATTACTATTTGTATAACTAAATCCGCTTCCATTAGTAGAATTAAAGTATTATCTGTTTTATATGTCAGATGGTAGAATTGTAACAGTTTTATATAGGTGACTGTTTTATCCCGAGAATAAAAGGTGACGTTTTATACGCACTCTTTCCAAATGTAATCCCTCAGAGATTTAATACATGTCCTCAGTACTAGGAACACGAACTTTGTATTATTATTTGGTGGTATGTGGACGAATCATTTAGATAAATAGGGTTCAACCACTAAGGTCAACCAAGCATCAGGTGCAAATAAAAAATGTGATTTAAGGTTAGAAGTCCAACTTTTGTCCATTTTTTTCCTTTTCTTTTTTTTAAATTTCTTTTTCCTTTTTGGGGGTCAAATTCTTTGTCCCAGTACCGATATATGTTAAAAAATTCAACAATGTGTCCAAATTCTGATTAAAAATTCTGATAACGACCGATACTGACAAAATACATGGTCTTTATAAATGACAATGTATTTAATGTTTCACGTACATTTGTATACTAGACCATACAGTTTACCCTGCGAGTTCAGACTAGGGATAGTTTCTTTCCAGATATATCTAGATCTTGTATTGCGAATTAAGACTATTGATAGTTTTTCCTTGCACTGTGAATTTAGACTAGGGGTAGGTTTTTTCCAGATATATCTAGATATGGTACTGCGATTTCAAATTAGGGACCGATCTTGAGGGATTTTAGAGGTTGTCTAGACCTTGCTATGCGGTTAGAGATCTTCCGGGTAGAAAGCTGTACTAGGTTTTCCGCCACTATTTCAGATCTAAGTGTAGCATATGTAGTGGAGAAACAGCTTATTAGATTTCTTTAGACTTTAAGAGACTTAAAAATTATCCGAAGCTTGCCACCCGCGGTACGGATATGAAAGTATGTACCTTAGCTACACAGAAAAAGGTCAGCGTAAAATCGTGCATGTTTAATGAAATATTCTAAATTTTTATCAACACCTAATTCTGTTAATAACGTTATAAACTAACACGTCATTTCAATCAGACAGCTAAATGACAGGCTTAGTGTAAATCAAATTATTAGGAAGGTTTTATTACTATTGTGTTTACTACCTCAAAATTGTATTATGACATTTGTGTGTTAATAAAATTGATATTTAAAAACTATTTAATTCAATCCCAGTTGTACTATGACAGACGTGGCGCGAGAACCGTTAGCAAGTGGTTTAAATGAGCTATTACAATATACGTAGTGCATTACTTACATTTTTCTTTTTTTTTTAATTAACATTTTTTATTCGAATTTAGAGGTGGTGTGGTGGATATTTTTGTTAGACATAATGAGAACCGTTAGCAAAGTGATTTAAATGAGCTATAAGTTCATTACTTTTCACTTTACATTTATTTATCCGAGCTAAGATATGGCGTGGTGAAAATTATGTTCGCTTTTGCGTCACATGTATACCTGATACAACAATGAAAAAAATAAAACCCAACCCTAAAGAACATACATGTATAAAATACAAAACTGCTGAAGACATTGTACATACTGAAATTAACATTATTCAAACAAGAATTTTGTGTTTATTCAAATAGCGTTGAATAAAACAGTTGTCATGGAAATCTGAATTATGTATCAAACAGTCTATTAAGTAACGTTCAGATAATAAATAATGCATGCGGTGATTGTGTTAATTATTCATTATTTATTCAAAGACGTGAATTTTTAAAGTGTTCATACAAAGTCAGGGTTTAATTATTGGTATTTAAATTAAGGGGATTAAGTGATCATACAAAGTCGGGGTTAATGTAATTTGTGTTAAGTGCACATTTTAACTATTATTAATGTATGTATGTATGCATTTTGTTCATTTTACAAGTTTTTTACTACTGTCAAGTGTTTATATTCCGATACAACACGTCATTCGTCCTATGAAGGAGATAGGGTTATGCCTAGTTATTTAAGAGGAATTAAAGAAACGCGGAAGCATTTTATTTTATTTCATGTTTGAAATCGTGGCATGATCTTGAATACATTTAAAATACGCTGACTTGACATTAAGCAGACTCATTGAACAATCATTAAATTTATATGCTTGTTATAAATATTCTCCTAAATAACAAAGATATTATACAGCCTTTTGAATAAAAGTGTTTATTTTAAATATCTTAAATTTGATAAAAAGAATATAAAGGGAATTAAATATCAGGACGTTTTAATAACAGACCAAAAGAAATTTTAAGATGTACATTTCATTTAATGTTTTTTTTTCTTTAAATCTGTTTGATATAATTTAAATTGTTTGGCTGTATATACTTTGATCATTTTATAATGTTTTCAATTCTCTAATATCTTGTCACCTTCCTTACTTTCTTTACATATTGCTGGAGATTGGTGTTTTTCTCCGGGTACCTCGGTTTCCCCCATCCCAGAACTGACTTTCTCCATATAAGTGAAAGAATCGTGACTTTAGCGTAAAACACTATTACTCCAGCCCATCATTTCAGAACTGACAACTTTGATATTAGTAAAAAAAATCTTGACCGGGCGTAAAACAACATTACTTCACTCTATCATCATTATGTCACTCTACCATTTAAGAACTGACTATCTCGATATAAGTGACAGAATACTGACTGTGACATCAGCTCCCTCCTATCATTTTCTCTACTCTGTGGCCATAAGTCTCTTACTATTTCTTTTATGTCTTTTTTTTCGAATTCACATTAAATCGTAACCACTGCGGTAGCTCAGTTGGTAGAGTGCTTGCTCCGTAAGTGTGAGGTTGTGGGTGCTATCCCCGGCCGGGTCTGACTCGTGCATTTTTGGTTGATTTTTCATTCTCTCTCTGGTGTTCTATTTTTCTTTCTTTTAAGTTCTAAAATTGTTCAATTTTGGTTAATTTTCTTTATTATTTAAGTAAGATATTTTACTGTATGACAAAAACCCCTTGATCAAGATATTCCTAAAGAAATAAGTAGTTCATCCAGTGTTTGATTAACCATAACGTCATTTTCCTATGATACATATCTATATTCCAGAGTTAAAAATGTTGTCTAAGGTCATTTAAGTTCGTTTGAAATTGCTTGTGTTCAAAATTTGTACCGTCACTTATTGAAAGGGAAGACGGCTATAAGAATTCTGCGGTTTGTTGCGCACCTAATTTTAGAAATTTAGATTGGGAATCAGACAAGGCGGTATACTTCATGCACCTCTGTTATTATGTGCATGTATAATATAAGGTCACATTGCCACACAGGTGCCTATTGTTTATAAGTAATTCACCAACAAAACTCAAAAACACCCATGCCGTACATAGTGCACGTAAACAAAACATAACAATTTGATGTGTGAAATTATGAGACTATATTACCACCCACGAGATTATAACATTTACAAAAAATTTCTGAATATATTTAATGATTTGTTTGGAATATTATATGTTTTAAGGACATGATTCAAAACAAATCAATGGAAATATTGAAAATAATCATAAAATGGTTAAAAAAAATGAATCATATTTCAAAAATGGAAATTTGTCATAAATTTTAAATCCTTTTTATTAATGTTGATTTCCTACTTTGTGTATACATATTAACCATGCTCTAAAGTCATCAGATTAGCTACTTGACTTGTAAATAGCGTGACTAAGGTATATGACGATAACGAAATATTTCTAATGCCCGATCATACCCGTATACAAAGATTATGAGTTTGATAGTATTATTTTTGTTCATTTGGGTGTTTGGGGGGCTGGAGGCATTGACAAGCATTGAGTGAGCGACGGTGCAGAACCAACTCCAAAAAAAAACGCGACAGTCTCTTTCTCTGTGAACAAAATTAAACTTTTTCCATTTCTTTTTATTACAATACGTTTTGTTATCGTGATAATTTCCATATTTGAAAAGTGTTTGACCTTATCAATTTCTATAATCAGACTTTTATCAATGGAGGGGGAGAGTGTTACAGTGCGATATCTGTAATATGTTTAATTTAACTAGCTTAAGAGTAAAGTGATATTTATGTAGTACATATTTCTATCGTTTTATCGCTTTTGTTTTGCTGTTTATTGCGATTACAATGTGTTTTTTGCTTAAACTACAAACATCATTTACTATTTAACCAATTAACATGTTGTACATTATTTATATGTTAACTCTTGCATACATTTGTAGTTTTTTGTTTCTTTCAATGACAAAGCATGTCATTTATTACCTCAACTAAATAAATATAGTTTTCTTCCTCTCCTGTACTTAACACTCATTCAACAGTCACTACGGGAATTTTATACAACGAAGCAAGCTGCTTACAAATAAATTCCTTATCTAGGAATTTTACAACCCCGAGCTTTTCCAGGTCCTCAAAACATTTTATGGCAATATTGTTTTCTGTATCCAAAATTATTCTGGATATATTTGACGATAAAAAGTTCCATGTAAAATTTCAATGTCAATATCGATTTTGCACGAGGCGGGTGTAGCTAAGCAGGAAGTGCTTACCCTTCCGGAGTATCCGGAAGTTCTCTTGATTTACTTAATCTGTGAGTTTCAAAGTTTTAGTTTGCTCTGGGATTGTTTGGTATGCTTGATTTTACTTTGATCTGGATTGTGATTTGGACATGGATCGGTATGTTTGTTTTTACGTTGCTCTGGGTTGTGATTTGGACATGGATTGGTACGCTTGATTTTACTTTGCTCTAGGATTGTGATTTGGACACGGATTGGTATGTTTGATTTTACTTTGCTCTGGGATTGTGATTTAGACATGGATTGGTATGTTTGATTTTAATTTGCTCTTGCATTGTGATTTGGACATGGATTGGTATGTTTGATTTTAATCAGTTTGGGAAAGACATCTCAATGTCTACACTGCAACATTTTGATAGTTAAAGATATTGTCATATTCAGTTATTAGGTATAACATCACCAACGTTAATAACATATTTCATTTTATTTTCAGGTACCTGGATATTCTCCTTTTCGTGACCCAAGTAACACAACTACTTTACAGGGTTCAGGAGACGCAAGTATAGTTCGTCGATACACTATCTGGAATAGGTGTACTAAAAAATTTGTCAGAATTCGAAAAACAGGGAAAAAGGGTGTTGATGCTCGGGGCCGAAACGAAGCGAAATACAGTAAGTGTGTCATCTGTTCATCATCTTGTCTTTCTGAGATCTAGAATAGGAAGACCTAAAATCGGAAGGAAATACATTTGTACCCTCTTCTATAATTGTAATTGAACATGGATTCGTACGTTTGTTTTGAAGGTGACTAAAAATCCTAACATAGTCGCAACCAAGCTATTTGGAACATTTCTTTTCAAAAAGTTTTTTTAACAAACCTTTTACATGTACATAGAATTTAATGGGTGGAGAGGGTTACAAAATGAACCTCTACCCAAAGATTACCAATTTTGCTACATAATACACTCATGAACTAAGAATCAGGACATAGGGTGGTCCATCTCAAAAAATAAATTTTAACGTACAAGCCCCCGTCTTATATGCGAGGATTTACGGTACATACTATACTCGGGGCATTGGTATCGATCCTTGCCCATTATAACGAGAAGAGGTATTAGCATCTCTGGTTAATTAGAACAGTCGGCAGATTTCTGGGTCTAGCCTAGGTGTGGTATAATATACCAGAGAATTACTAATTAAAACTAAGTTCACACATTATACTTTCAGTGCAGTGTAAGATTTAACGAGAGATAAGGAATTTATTGCTATGAAAATTTGCATTTAGGTCAAATTAACAATTCTAATCTCGTAATTCTGTTGTATTAAATGTCGAAATCTGCCTTATTACAATTGTTGTAAATGAGATGTACCTGGATAAGAAAGGTCATTATGACTAGTAAGTAGTTAATCCCTAATTAAGCCAATAATCGCTTAATCCTAATGCAATGCAGCAAATATTTACACCTTCAATTATTTGACCCAGGTGGGTATAATCTTGGTTAATACAGATTTGGCCTTGGGACACCTGTTTAAATGTCCAGTATCAATATGTGGTTTTTACACCGCATTGGCCGAATAAAAATAGAAGTTTAGCCAAGTTTGATTATTTGGATTTTGCTCAAATATATTTTAATCTTTACGGAGTTTTATCATATATCAGAGATTTCACAGCTGTGTATTAAAGGTTTAATACGTTTACACATTATTATCATTTAACAAGTATTTGGTAAACCTTAACCATAGCATTGGATATTATTTTTGTCTGCATGCGCATTGTTCGTACAAAGCTGTGGATTTAATGATCGGTAGCAACACTATTTGTTCAAAATTTGATTTTTTTCCCTTGAAATATTTGCATTTCATTCGTTTTCTTATTGAATGTCGCTATTTAGGATAAGTAATTCAGCTACAGATATCTTTAAAGCATATGCTCAACATAAAATTTAATTTACTTGTGCAATTGCAGAGCCGAATATAACACTTAATTTACAGAGAATTTTTTAAAGAAAGAAAGAAAATCAAGCAGAGTAAGATTGAAACCAAAAGCCTTTAATTCTAACTTTTTTCAAGAAAGCTACCCTGCCACCATTAAAACTGTCCATTACTTTGTACTTGATGTCCTGGGTGGCGTCTTGGTTACACCTGACCGCCGTCGACGCTTTCCCTTTGCTTTAATGTCCGCTGTAGGTAATGCTGGTATGAAAACCTTTAATTAACTCAAATATGAACATTCCTCAGTCTGTCAGAATGAACTCTTAACACCAGTCACATGTAAAACTGACCATAACTCTCATTGGACAAAGACTTCACACAAAGCTTTAATAATATTTTGACCAGTGTAATCAAGTGTATAACTCGTGAAACATACCTAGACATACAAAGCCTTATTCACTGATGTCTTTATTGCCTTTGAGGGCACAAACCACATTTTAAAATCTCATTCTGGGCGGATTTGATCCGAAATATTTCTTTAAAGTTTATTTTGATTAAGCCTGTGTATTGTCCCCTGTCTTGATTTACTGGGTCCCCTGTCTTGATTTACTGGGTTCCATACCGTCTTATTCATAATTAGATTTCGTGTTTCTGCCGGAAGTTGAGCGTCTCTATATAATTGGACGCTGATTTAAAACCATATGTAGAAAGTTCAGTCCTTTTTCGAAACAATGGGGTTGAATTCATGATCCGAACCCAATAAATACAAATAAGAAAAGCATCTTTCTTTTCAGAGATGAAATATATGCTCTTAAAAGTATAAAATTTAACATAATATAAGTGATTTAGTAGGTACGGGTATACAGTATATCGCCGTTTTACCATTAACTTTCAGCACACGTATCCAATGAAACCCGTTTTTATTCTGTATCAAAGCATACCCATTACTGATTAATATTTTATACAGGACCTTGAATACTACATAATCGGGCAAGTTAAATTCCACTCATTTCTTTCAAAATATCCAGCATTGCCCCCGAAATATCATCACACGTAAAGTGTTTTGTAAATCACGCGGAAAGCATTTCAAACGGCGTTTGACATTTTTAAATATTAAATGTTAAATGATACAATATGAAGTTTTTGTTCAAAAATCTTCAACCATAGGTACAATATGGCGTAGAACTCGAGGTGAATAATTGAAAACACAATTACAACACAATACAGGCTGTTATCAATAAAATGTTCTTGTATATCAGTACTTCCTCTTATATTAGTTCGTAGTCGATATTGAAATGATTTTCACACATTACTACTTCAGGACAGAAGTTGATTTGAAGTGACTTTCATTTTAACATTTCTCCATTTTTAGTAATATTTGAGAAAGTTGCACACATTACAACTTCAGGACAGAAGTGGCTTTGATGTGACTTTCATTTTAACATTTCCCTTTTTTGTAGTAATATTTGAGAAAGTTGCATACAAAAAACTTGAAAATTGAAATCCGTATTATAAATACTACTAAACATATATTAATTTCGTAGTTCTAGACGATCGTAGAATGGTTAGATGAACATGATAAAATTAATGTATCTAAAGTCGGTGGGTTTTTTATGTTATTTTGTTAATAATTGCCATTTATTTGTACAATATCCAAATAAAACATTTATTTGGCAATATTATTTGTTTTGCCAGATAAAGGTACTACTAGTAGTTGGCAATCAATAGATGAAAACAAAATAATTGAACATTTGTTTTATTATCTATTTTTTCAGCAATATTAAAGGTAAAGTCCGTGGGACAAGGTGGTGTTGTGGAAATACAAGGCGAGGATAGCGGTCTATACCTCTGTTTTTCAACACGAGGGAAATTGCGTGCACGGGTAAGATTAATTTCAAATTCTTTATAATACTCGATTTCACAACAGATATGTGGTGTAGAAAATTGTGCTTGAATAATGGGACATTCTTAAGCTATGGTTTTGTTTTACTGGCTGTGTTATGGGTAATTTATAGTTCAAATAACTAACGATATAAAAGGTCTGGAAATAAAATAGTCATTGTTGCTTATATCAAATGTTGTGAATTTATAAATTATTACTAATTTATAGGCATCAAATTCCTCCTCCGATTTCAAAAGAGTTCCACTTTGTTATAACCATGTAAATTTAATGTTTAAAATTTAAAAACCGTGGAAAAACTATTAACTATATTTAAATTAAACAAAGGAATAATGAAATTCAAACCCCGAAGCCTTTAAATGTCAACCAAGTGGAAATAACACCAAACATTACTCTTTATATCCGAAAATGAGACGTATCTTAATCATATATTATATGTAGAGGCTTGACAAACTAATATTCATATACTTACTCTTCCAACACATCGGGTCTTATACCTATTAGCCCAGTTTCTGGGAAATACTCGTACTGTTAACACATTGTCATACAGTCATGTATCTGTGTCGAATACCCAAGACCTCTAAAACACAAAAAATATTGTTTATAAAATTGCACAAATTTGCAATTGTGCTGAGACCATGTGCTTCGGGAGGACAAGCAAATATGCATTGAAAATATCTATTTCTGTAATATTGCTATTTTACGATACCGTTAACTTATGATAGCAGCCCATCTATATAAAGACCGTAAAGTCATATTTTCCGAGGTTTTACGTGTGATCTTTATTAACAAGTTTTACGGTTATATGGTTTCTGAATATGTGTAAAAAGTTAGTTTCTCTCATTTATCAGATCATGGGGTCATATTTCAAAAAAACGTCCACCTCATATTTACATGATTCGGAAAGCAAAAAAAAAAGCTGTCGGTATGAAATAATTGGAGGTTTTTATGACAACAACTGGACGGTCCCAGTTCATCAAGTTAGAAAATTATTTTAAATATTTCATAGCGGATAGATACCTGAAGCTTGTTATGACAATTTATGATAATAATTGTCACAAGGGGGCGCGACCTCGGAATAAAGATATGCCACCTTTATGCATGATCTTTAAGGAAACCGTATTGATAGGTCGATAACCTTCTCCGGTTTGTAATTTAGACTAGCCTTCTGACCACAGTATGATACGTTTGGGTGATTTATTTATTAAGAGATCTTTTTTCATTCTTATTTAGGACATTTTATATGTCCTCACTACATTATCGTTTTGTTTATAAATAGTGTCTACATACTTAGCTATAACATCATAAGACTGTTCTTTTGTAATAAAAGGCTAGGACAAACATTATTCCGTATCATATTATTGGCTTTTTATCATTTTAAAACATGGATCTTGTATTTCTTTACATTCTTTGATATCGCATGATCTTTAAATAGTAAAATTAGACCGTCGTAAAACTCAACCACTGAAGTTAATGTTTTCTGGCCAACAATTTTTTAATCGTAAATTTTTTCTGGAGACTGGAACAGCCTGTGTCCTTTATAAACTTAATTGAATTTAATTTGTTACAATACATGGTCATGAATTTTTCTTTTTTTATCTTTTTTTATAACTTTATGGAATAAATGTACATCAGTTGGTCCAAACTTTGTGATAACAGCATATGTAATTTATGTTCAATGTCTATGATGGTGGCATGTATTTACGTTTTTCTGCCGCAGTGAATTTTCTCATGGTAAAGTTATTACCAAAGAAACTCGTTGACAATAGTGTATCCAAACACAAAAATACCTATCTATGTCTAAAACACAACCATCTAACAGCAAAACAAAATCCGTGCAAAATAAGTTACACACGTGAAATTCCTCCAGAGAAGTGAGACCGGATGGTCTGGAAGAGCAAGCACCTCTCCTGTCTAGCTAGCTACACCGCCACGCGTGAAATAAAATCTGAAAATGAAAGGATCAAATTTTGTGCAAACACTTGCGATATACCGGAATATACATGATCTTAAAAGCCAAATGAGCTTTAGACGAGTCCAACTCTTAAACGCCAACGTTGTTTTGTATAATACATGCTCTAAATGGTTAACGTTTAAATTATCATGAATACATTAAACCTCTGTCTTATTCAATTCAAATGTGTTAAAACTTTTAAAAGTAAATAAAAAATGACACAAAAAATTTAAAATCAATAATGTTCTCATTTTAACTCATTAAAAACCCCTATATACATTTGTGGTCGGTTTGCTGTTTTGAATATGATATTAATATTATATATGACTGGTAATAACAAAAAACCCAACACGATAAATTAATCTGACAATAACGTTTTATCTATAAAGTATTTATTATGTATGTTTTAAGCTATCTTTGCTAATAAGATAAAACTATTTAACTGTCATACAATGTATAATCTATCGGAGCTCATCTCTCGTGCCAGGACCGTATAAAATATATACCCAATGATATATGTTGTCAATGGTTAAAAGATTATTCAGAAATAATAAAACATTTCTTAAAAATGTCTGAATTGCATTAAATGTCAAAGATTCCGGTCATTTAGAACACTTTATTTCATGTTTAACCGCTGTTGTTTCCTCTGTCTGTCAATATAAGACATGGGTCATATAGAAAATAGTTGGTATGTTAAGGGTAGCATTGTTTTAATCATGTACTCACAGTGGTAACATATACCTAATCACAACAACGTAGACATATACTGTCTTGTCACACGTTTATATCTTGCCAGCACCTGCCATATCGGCTCTTATCAGTGTTTAACAACGTATCTTGCCAAGTTTATACTTTGAGTGTTACCTATTTAGATGTTTATTAAATTAAATAATGTATGTATCATAATAAATTATTTATAAACTTATATGGCGAATTGTTACATTACATTGTAATTTCTCCCCCTCTACCACTGCGGTAGCTCAATTGGTAGGGTGCTCGCTCCGTAAGTGGGAGGTCGTGGGTTCGAGCCCCGACCGGGTCTGACCCAAGACTTGAAAGTGGGTAGTGACTGTTCTTTCGCCAAGCACTCGGCATCACGAAATGAAAATCAAGGTTCTTTCGCATGGGAACTTAAAATAAACGAGGTACCGTGTCACGGTAGGCTTGACACGATAAAGAGCCCTGCTGTATAATGCCATCAGTGCAACGCACAGCAAATTTCTGCACCTTCGCCTATAGCTGGCGACGTCACGATATAAATGAAATATTCTTGACTGGGACGTTAAACACCATTACTTACTCAGTCTTGTAACTTCCCCCATGTAAGCTGACAATTTTATTTTATGTACAATACACTTTAGTGTTAATGCCAACTGTGTATTTAACAGAATTACATATCAAAGCATGGGCGTCCAGTTACTCGAGGCAAGATGCGATCGCGTTTTTCATTGACAAACTTGATAAATGTCTCTGGATAACATATAAATAACACTGATGTAATTGTGGTCAATATTTCAGCATTTCAGATGTTTAAAATTCTTCTTTCCTTTATCAATAGACAATACAGTTCAGACCTGCCGTAAGTTAAATGCTGAGCTAGCAAACAAGGAGTTGAATCTCGAGTGTTTAGGGGCAATATATGGATAACTAGTTGCCGAGTAGATATCTATTTTGCAGTCACCCGATAGCTGTATGCTGCCAAAAGCTCGGTAGCTCATTCGGCTCCTTAGCAACCGAGCTCGGTCACTAGCTACTGAGGAAAGGAGTATCTATTAAGGGATTGTACTAAAATGTTAGCTTAGTCTTAAATCTTCGACACTGTATTGACTGAATCGGAGATAGAAATTAACATGATAGTTAAAATGACGCTACATAAAGCAGCATCGACAGTATTGCAAGTAAATACTTTGTATTATAATATCCCAGTAACTGAACAAATTTGAAAAGTTTTTGAAAAAAATATCGCAGACATGCTTACATAAGCCTTTTCTTTTTTTTGTTTATTTCTTAACAAGGATATTTTCAATTGTTAAAAAGAAGGAAGATTGTATCAGCTTTTACTAGAGAATGTTTGCATACATATTCATGTTAATATTAATAACCTTCTAGGTGTCATATTACGAAGATTGCTTAAGCGTTTTAAAATGCGTTGCATAAAAACTATATTACTATTAAAGGCTGTAAATTGTGTTCCAAATCAACACTTTATATTCATATAGTCACAAAATGAGGATAAGTTTGATAATGAGATAAGCATACATGTCCCATGTTCTTTCGTGTGGATATAATTCGGTTCAAAAGCATACTTAAATACGCATTTGAAAATACCTAAACATCCTAAAAATGTCTTTGTAATATTTATGAAGTTGGTGTATATAAATGTAATGCATAATGTATTGGGAAAATTTAAATAAATCTTCAAATATTTTAGGTTTAAAAATATAACATATACAGGGTGAACAAATAGTGTCGTATCAAGGTGGTTTTGGCTAGGCGTTACCCACAAACTCAAAATGCGGTAAAAAGCCCAGTTTTAGTAACATTCAAGATAAAGTTCAGACATTTTTTTTCAAATGATTATCATGTGTATAATTATAATTTTAGGTGCACAATTATAATTTGAGGTTAATCTGTCATCATTAGCTATAAAATAACATTTTTTTTTACTTCTTTGTATTCTCTGTGAAAATTTTTTTCATTTTTTGTTGCCATTTGGAAAATAAGTTGGTCTTTAAAAGCTTCTAATTCGCTTTATGTATGAAGACATGACGTTTTAAAAAAATATACATGTAGTTAGACCTACGCGCACCTGTTTCCACGAGACATTCTCTAGACAAAAGTGGAAAAGTAGGACAAAACGTATGTGGCAACAGTCAAGGCATCATAACTTTTGTAACAACTCAAGTTACAGAAAACAATAAAAAAGCAAGAAGTACGTAATGTTGTAAGAAATGTGTTAAAATGATACAAGTAATTAAACGGAGCGGAATTAAAAGGACTCTTCCAGTTAACCAAACAATCTGAAACAATTCCTTCATTAAAATGAAGAATTTTACTAAAGAAAAACCCAAAAAACTTTAAATGAAAAAGCTACTAGATTTTAAAAATTTACAGTTTAAAAACCATACAAAAATTGCTTTTGTCAGTAAATAAATATATACATATTAACAATAGGACATGCATAAAGGAAATGTTTCCGACCCCACATGAAGGTTGAGAAAAAATATCTTTAACCATCCATCATGGCATTAGGATATCTTTAAACTAAACGGATAATTTAACAAAAAGAATCATAGCTAAAATTAATATTTTGGAAGATAAATGGGTATTTTAAATAACAGAGGGTGATTTTTGGTAACATGGTAACGGTGAGATCTGCCGGACATCATCTTACACTCTCTTGTTCTGTCTCAAGATAAATATCACATATTTAACATTTGTTTCGTTCTGTATTTAAATGTAAACATCTCCGTTTATCATTCACTTTGTAGCATGTCACAATTTTCTCGCTGCCCAGTAAATAGATATACTACTGTTTTCCCATATCTTTATTCAAATTCTGACATATTTTCAATTTATCATTTCTTTTTCTTTCTTTCTCTTTTCTGTTTATAATAACGTAGATCATATTAGGACAATATATAAGGCATGTCCTCGTGGTAGTAATTTAGGGGTGTTATGAGCATGGCAACAATTCTCATAAAGTTAACACCACAAGTTGACAATACATAGGCAAAACCCAGCCTAACAAAAGCGCAGTCCTTCGTCTTGAGTAAATGTCTTCAGTCGCGGAGTACTGCTCAGAATAATGTTTAATGCTTTTGACTTCAGTATAATGTTCTTATATACTGGACAGTATACGAAAACTCAGCAGTTTACAAAGATAGGCTTAATCAGCATTTACTGCTTAATACATAAGCATATAAGATCACTTTGTTATGCTCCAAATGTTCTCCTAAACAATTTGAATTCGATGTCAGCAAATTCCATCTTGACAAAAATAAAACTTTAAAAATAAGAGAAAGCAATCTGTAACTAACCAATGTAACCAGAAACACTAAAGAAACAGGGCAAGAACAGGCAAATGCATATTTGAAATACTTATTATGAAACTCTCGTCTTTGACAAGCACTGAGTTTTATTGTAAATCGTATGCAGTGTTATTTAAAAGACCCAAATGTCCATTAAATAGTCGAAAGTTGAAATTAAAACACTCGTTTACCTAAATATTCAAATCAACATGCATGTACTAGTCCTATAAATTTTAATGCGAGTAATATAGCTAAATGCAGGATGTTACAAATGCACTGTTAGGCAAATACACGTGCAGTTAGAACAAATAATTCAAATAATGCACTCAATTAGCAAAAAACTAAAAAATTAACATTTTTTGTTTACTTTCACATATATATGACATTTCATAACAATTTTTTTATATATAATACATTGATATATAACCCGGATTTAAATGTTTGAAGAGTGATGATTTTAAACAACCGCGTACCTACCACACGCCGCTGTAATGCACACATAAGCGCATTATCAACGATAAAGGTATGCACATATTTGTAATAGTTTCCAGTTTATAAAGTGTTCCATGAAATGTCAAAATTGATGGGTAAACATATGATAAAATATGTTGACTTTATTATAAATGTGATTCAGTTAATCTTTAAATAGCAGAGAAACACCGATATTGTGACAATCTGATAATACGCAGAATAATATTACGTTTTCAGTTAATCCACTTCCATCAAACGATTGGTATGTCGATATACTTACATCAACCCCGAGAAAAAGTTTTTATGTATATATTCTGATCACGTGATATTTTCTCTTTCCACTTTTCTAGATCTACATAAAATGTTCAGCATGATTAGCGTCATTACTGGTGTTTAAAAAATGGTTGTATATGTACAGTACAGACCTGTCTATAGTTTAACACTGGGCCAACGCATAATCTCGGTAGCGACAGTACAGTCATGTCGAAAGTATAACACAGAGCTAGCGAAAAGGAATCGATGCTTGGCGACCACATGGGCGATATATGGATAGCAAGTGATCGAAAAACTGCCAAAAGATAGGTTAAATTCTGCCGAAAATCTGCTAAGATGTTCATAATAGATGGGATTTCTGTTTGGTTTTATTTCGTTAGCTGATCAAGTGTTAAACTTTCGACAGACTTGTACTGTATATAGAAGCAACTTTTGGGCAGCTGTTATATCTCTCTCAGCAGCTTTTGGACAGCTGTTATATCTCTCTCAGCAGCTTTTGGGCAGCTGTTATATCTCTCTCAGCAGCTTTTGGACAGCTGTTATATCTCTCTCAGCAATTTTTGGGCAGCTGTTATATCTCTCTCAGCAACTTTTGGGCAACTGTTATATCTCTCTCAGCAGCTTTTGGGCAGCTGTTATATCTCTCTCAGCAGCTTTTGGGCAGCTGTTATATCTCTCAGCAGCTTTAGGGCAGCTGTTATATCTCTCTCAGCAACTTTTGGGCAGCTGTTATACCTCTCTCAGCAACTTTTGGACAGCTGTTATATCTCTCTCAGCAGCTTTTGGGCAGCTGTTATATCTCTCTTAGCAGCTTTTGGGCAGCTGTTATATCTCTCTCAGCAGCTTTTGGACAGCTGTTATATCTCTCTAAGCAGCTTTTGGGCAGCTGTTATATCTCTCTCAGCAACTTTTGGGCAGCTGTTATATCTCTCTTAGCAGCTTTTGGGCAGCTGTTATATCTCTCTCAGCAGCTTTTGGACAGCTGTTATATCTCTCTCAGCAGCTTTTGGGCAGCTGTTATATCTCTCTCAGCAACTTTTGGGCAGCTGTTATATCTCTCTCAGCAGCTTTTGGGCAGCTGTTATATCTCTCTCAGCAGCTTTTGGGCAGCTGTTATATCTCTCTCAGCAGCTTTTGGGCAGCTGTTATATCTCTCTCAGCAGCTTTTGGGCAGCTGTTATATCTCTCTCAGCAGCTTTTGGGCAGCTGTTATATCTCTCTCAGCAACTTTTGGGCAGCTGTTATATCTATCTCAGCTGCTTTTGGGCAGCTGTTATATCTCTCAGCAGCTTTTGGGCAGCTGTTATATCTCTCTCAGCAACTTTTGGGCAGCTGTTATATCTCTCTAGCACTTTTGGGCAGCTGTTATATCTCTCTCAGCAACTTTTGGGCAGCTGTTATATCTCTCTCAGCAGCTTTTGGGCAGCTGTTATATCTCTCAGCAGCTTTTGGGCAGCTGTTATATCTCTCTCAGCAGCTTTTGGGCAGCTGTTATATCTCTCAGCAGCTTTTGGGCAGCTGTTATATCTCTCTCAGCAGCTTTTGGGCAGCTGTTATATCTCTCTCAGCAGCTTTTGGGCAGCTGTTATATCTCTCTCAGCAGCTTTTGGGCAGCTGTTATATCTCTCTCAGCAGCTTTTGGGCAGCTGTTATATCTCTCAGCAGCTTTTGGGCAGCTGTTATATCTCTCTCAGCAGCTTTTGGGCAGCTGTTATATCTCTCTCAGCAGCTTTTGGGCAGCTGTTATATCTCTCTCAGCAGCTTTTGGGCAGCTGTTATATCTCTCAGCAGCTTTTGGACAGCTGTTATATCTCTCTCAGCAGCTTTTGGGCAGCTGTTATATCTCTCAGCTTTTGGACAGCTGTTATATCTCTCTCAGCAGCTTTTGGCAGCTGTTATATCTCTCTCAGCAGCTTTTGGACAGCTGTTATATCTCTCTCAGCAGCTTTTGGGCAGCTGTTATATCTCTCTCAGCAGCTTTTGGGCAGCTGTTATATCTCTCTCAGCAGCTTTTGGGCAGCTGTTATATCTCTCTCAGCAGCTTTTGGGCAGCTGTTATATCTCTCTCAGCAGCTTTTGGGCAGCTGTTATATCTCTCTCAGCAGCTTTTGGGCAGCTGTTATATCTCTCTCAGCAGCTTTTGGGCAGCTGTTATATCTCTCTCAGCAGCTTTTGGGCAGCTGTTATATCTCTCTCAGCAACTTTTGGGCAGCTGTTATATCTATCTCAGCTGCTTTTGGGCAGCTGTTATATCTCTCAGCAGCTTTTGGGCAGCTGTTATATCTCTCTCAGCAACTTTTGGGCAGCTGTTATATCTATCTCAGCAGCTTTTGGACAGCTGTTATATCTCTCTCAGCAGCTTTTGGGCAGCTGTTATATCTCTCAGCAGCTTTTGGACAGCTGTTATATCTCTCTCAGCAGCTTTTGGACAGCTGTTATATCTCTCAGCAGCTTTTGGACAGCTGTTATATCTCTCTCAGCAGCTTTTGGGCAGCTGTTATATCTCTCTCAGCAGCTTTTGGACAGCTGTTATATCTCTCTCAGCAGCTTTTGGGCAGCTGTTATATCTCTCTCAGCAGCTTTTGGACAGCTGTTATATCTCTCTCAGCAGCTTTTGGACAGCTGTTATATCTCTCTCAGCAGCTTTTGGGCAGCTGTTATATCTCTCTCAGCAGCTTTTTTGGCCACTTGCAGTCCATATCTCTACAATCGACTTCTACTCATTAAGTCATTATTAACTTGTACATATTGTAACTTCCTGGAAAAGTTTCCACCCATAGTAAATGGTCAATTGCTTAGTGGTAGAATGAACTTTAATTTGTACTCACAAATAAAACATAATTTTAGCTGAAAAAGTTTTAAACTGACCGAATCAAGCCATTTTGAACATTCTGCTGAAAAAAAACTTTTTTGCAAATTTGTCGGTGAATTTATGGGGGAGGGAGTACAAGAATTGGTTTATCGCTGTTATTGGTCTCTCTCAGAGCTTTCAGTCTCAGACTAAGTCCGTGTTTCTTGAAACGTCTTTCGATGACAGAACAGTTAATGAATGGCTGTGTTTAAAAATGGCATGCAACCGATGTCCCTGTCCGCCGTCTCCTAACGAACTACAATCTGAAACCATTGTAGACTGGAAAAATATTATCTTTTAATATCAGCGTAATATAACATCTAATAGTAATATCGTGTGTGGCATTTCTGCGCATTAAAAAAGTTGCCACGAGCTTAAAATACAAATTGTCTTAAATGATCATTTGTCGCTTTGTGTTGTTCAGATGTATATGGTATAACAGTCTACCTTGATAATACAAAACCTCGTTATTTACCACGTGCAGGTAAAAGTGAATGTGTATAATTATAATCTTAAGAAGTTTTAATAGCCTCTCGGTTTATTTCTCATGCAGGAATTTAATGTCAAACTGAACATGCACATCAAAACATAGAGGTCATGGGTTCAACTGAAAAGTTACATCAAGGACTTGTTAGCTTAAAGATATAAATAATTACAGGTTGTAGGGAGGGACTTCTTTCTCTGTTGCCCTCTTTTAATTATATGCCATTTACTTATGGTTAAATCAAAGACAGTTCATATTGATCAGTCGCATAATGTTTAAAAAAAGCACGCATGCGGAATGATACACGATTCTTCCATTCCAGCTTTCGCTCATTTTTTTAAGACGCCTACATTTTTTCATGTCACTCTTTGTTTCTTATCGTTGTCATTCAAATTAAATCGTGTTAAATATAGCCCCATAAATCATAAATGTGCGTTTAACTAAAATGATTTTGTCCTGATAAAAATTCGTTTTGAACAGTCTCGACGTTCATTTTCTGGGTCACTATCCCTTGTTCAGAGTTTGACCTGCTTTGATAAGACAGTTTAAACAATAGATGTAAATACAAACATACACGTATAGATATCTCTAAATAAACCCAGGTGTTAAACTTTTAATAATACAACAATTTGGGACAAATACGACTTACATTTTTCAGACTGTTTTGTTTAGCAAATGCTTTTCCTTGTTTTTTATAACGTATATAACGCTAAAGAACCCTGCTGTATAATGCCATCAGCGCAACGCACAGGCAAAATTTCTGCACCTTTGCCTTTAGCTAGCGACGTCTCGATATAAGTAAAATATCCTTGATTGGGACGTTAAACACCATCATTACTCCTTGTTGTATGTAGCTACTCAATCTTATTTGTAATTACTACCTTGCCTTTGCAGTTAAATGCTTTTCTATCATGGAGAAAAATGCAAATATCAAGACCAAAAAAACGCACATTCGTCTGAATAGCATAGACTGTTATCTAATATTACATACATTGTTAAACATCACCACCAAATGACGTATGGAATCGTGATGTAGATGTCATTACAAATGTTGCCAGCGTTTTAACATTTTGATACTATGAAAAATACGTATAGATTTGTTCGTACTTTACCCACAAACAAGCTCGAAAAATGCACATGTATAGACAGGATAACCTAGATCCTTTCGCCCCAGTTATTTATTATTATTATTTTAACTTCGAATTGAGCTTTAATATAAGTACCTGTACTCATTGTGTCCACGTTGTGGTTTGTATACCGATGTCATGGCCACTGTCTTCAAGCATGATAATGTATCAATTTGACACATGCTTGTTTATATAGAAAACACGTTCTTGGTAAATTCTCTATTGCTCATTTAAGATAAATATTCACGTGTGTTCGAATCTGCTCGAAAGTATTTCATCAATGCTTCAGCCGCATTCCATTAAAACTAAAAGTAACATTTAAGAACATTTTGGTATATATTTGAGTAAATTTGAAATACACTGTTATTGGCAGCAGTTTATCTAAACGTAATTGTATAGCCTAAAAATACACAGTTTATTTGAAGATTTTTTTCCAAAAGAATTTCAATTTAATTTAACGATGTATTTTACCTGCAAATATATTGAAATATGTTTGCGTTCTGAACATTGTTTCTGTAGAATTGAGATAAAGAAGAGTCACTGCTTGTAAATATTGTAATTATTCTTAGCATTTTATTTTGCTCACAACCATGACTGTAAGCCAAACGATTTTTCTGAATATTTCAAATTGTATGACAAAAAATGACACAACTATCACATTGCGGTTTACTCTGTTTTTCTAATGAAATTTAAAAAATGCAGCTATTTAGAAAAAAATCAGAAAGGAAATTGTTTGACTTAAAATCAAGGTTGTTTGGCGGTTTTTATAAATCCGTATTCTCGATTCAAGCGAGACATGTGGTTTCCTGATACCTTGTTTATATAAAGCATACAGTTATATTAAATTTGTATTTTTCTATATTTTCAGCACAAACCTAAGAAGTATTGTAAATTCTACTTAAAAATCGTCAACGACTATAACCAGTTATCTTTAGTGTTAAATCCACAATGGTTCGTGGGGTTTAAAGGCCGTGGTAAACGGAAAGGAAAACCATTACCCGGCTACAAAGATCTTCTAGATTCCAGAATGGGAAAGTGTTATGACTTTTATCTGAAAAGGGTTAAGGATGAAACGAACCCTCGAGTAAAACCAGGGAAGGTCGGACCATTTGACTTTAATAAGTCGGACTTTGATCCGGAGGAACCAAAGCTTAAAGATGTTCGTAGAAACCCTAGAATACGTCATAGAAAATCACGGCGACGAAAAAAACACAGAAGAACCAATAGATGAAAATAGTTAATTTTAACAAATTCATTTTCAATATGGCATTTTTGTTAAAAATGCTAATTGGTCCAGTTTACTTGGAAGGATTGGAACTAATCCCTTTCGTGTAACTTCAGTAGAGGAACCAAATTCAAATGTGATAATGTCGTGAATTCCATCATTTAAAGGGAGATAATATCTCAAACCTTTCTCGTTTTGGTGGAAGATTAAAACAAGCAATCTTTTTAATGGTCAGTAAAATGAGCAGTATGTACGTCTTTCATTACGCCATGATATATTGTGAGCGGAACCTTGTCCTGCGTGACTTCCGGTTCAAAGAATTAACAATGCAAGTGGATGAGACAGAATCTATGTGATGTTTCATCAGTATCGGATTAATGCTATTTATATAACAATTAGCTACGCAGTTATTATCCGTGTATATAACCTATATGGGGACCTCAAAGTGTGAAATTAAATGAAGTGAAGTGCGCATGCGCTCAAATGTACACTACCTCTGTGATGTTAAAATCGGGATACAGTTCAGTGCAAAAAGGGGATTTGTATTTAAACACAGGACTGACTGCAGTATGCTAAAGAAATCCCTTTAATCTTTTGTCGGGGACCTCTTGTATTAGTGTCCCTCGACTTTGTCCCGAAACTATTCACACTATTGTGTCATCTTGGCTTTTTCCATTTAATGGATCATTGTATATCATTGAACCGGTCTACATCCGGGCATTTCATTCAGCTGTGTCGTCGGTAAAAACGGGTAAAATAAATGCATTTCTGTATGCAATCATATAATTGTTGACATACAAGTGATTATGATAAACTTCACATCTCAACAAATTTTACATAACACATGCATTTGAGTATAATGTTAATGTGGGACATGTGGAAAGCAGGTTAGTGATCCGTTATCACAAATCTGATTGGTTGATTCAATTTCATCTTATAACCAAAAACTGCCTAACATTGTATTGTGAGATTAATACTACACATTTTACATCATTTTCATTGGCTAAATGGTCGTAGCTTCCATAAATCACATGTAAACTTTGTAAATCCTCATGTATCATTCCATTAAATGTTAATCATGAAACCAATGAATGGTTGGTCGGTCAATAATAGGACGTTGGACCAAAACGTAATAAAAAAGGCGAAAAGTGTTGAAAAAAACTTTGATCAAGTGATATATCAATGAGTTTTAGTGTTTCTATGTTACAACAGTGTACATTCCTAAAAGTAGGTTGTCACGTGATGATCAGGTCGTCACGTGATGGTCATGTTATATCTAGTCCAGTTTTTACAGCATTGACTGTTGGTTGAGCAGAAAACACGGTTTTCTTCCTTCTGTTAATGTATTTTTTGTAGATCTATACAAAATGTACTTAGATAATTAATCAAGCCCAAATTTTAATTAGAGGACATGTTTAAATTAAAATTATAATTAGTCCAGCTTAAAAAACATAGTCAAAGTGCAATACATTTGAATAGGAATAGAGAATGTGAAAGAGATAGAGAAATGAACGCAGAGAGAGAAGAGAGAAATGAAAGAGAGAGAGAGAGAGAGAGAGAAATGAACAGAGAGAGAGAGAGAGAGGTGTCTTTATATAACATAGAGATGTTGACGTCTGATGAAACGAATCTCTATTTTCCACTGTGTTATTTTGTTTTTTGTCGTTGAAGTTTACAATCTGTAATATTTGACCACAATTTGGATTTTTTTAACAAATATCTATTCACAATTTTTTGAAAAATTATAATTCAATTCTTGCAAATATCGTAAGTTGCGAATAACACCATCATTTTGCAGTTTTTGTTTCGGCAATAAACAAGTCAGTATGACGAAAAGAAAATGTATTTGCAACCTTAACTTATTTTCTACTATGACGTCATTCGTGACGTAAAATGCCGTAAAATATTTTAACACTTGTAGTCAGCAGTATAGTCTTTCGTTATAAATGGCATAAACTTAGCCACCAGTAAGTTTTTCTTTGTCCATATATGATATATTTTCACAAATCATGCTTTTTTAGAAAATCAAAACATGTTTCTGTAAAAAAAAAAAAACAAATCGCAATATTAATTGAATAAAAATTAGAATTTAAAAAAATGCATCTCGTGACTTTTTTTCTGCGGAAATCTGCAAATTTTTTTTATTTTTTCAATTCAATGCTGTGGAAGAATATTTGAAGGGGTGTAATGTTTTACGGGGTGGGAGCGGGGGTTACGAAAAATAGTCGTTGCCATAATGCTTTCATTGCGCTTTTTAAATGTTCCTATCATTACCAATATACTTTATAATCTGTATGTATGTAGATCTTAGAATTATTAAATACTTAGCATAATAATAACCCTAAAAAATAGATGTCCCTCAAAAATGTGTCCTCTTCTCCATCCCCCTTCTTCCTTTTCTCCATGGTCCCATCAACAAATTACGTAACACCTCTTTTCATTATGTTCTAATATAATCAACAAGGTTTAATCAATGGATCATTTTGTTTGATACGGTATGCACAGAAGCTGAGTAAAATACTTTTTATATTGCTATAGAAGCTATTTGGAAACAACACTTAGAATTGTTTTAAACCAGAGAGGGAAAAAACAAATCTGAGTAGTTTAAAAAATAATATGGTTTTGACTTTTTGAATTACAAAAATGGCACTGTTGTTTATTCCCAAGATCTCTGGTGTTGCCATATTGTTTTACAGAGGCGATACATAAGCTTCCATTTCGATGTTGCTAGGCAAAAATACCCGTTTCGATGCCAATCAACAAATCACTGAAAATGAATTACACCAGTGCATCAGAGATCTACATATACAGTAAGGTTATTGTTTGTTTCCATTTGTATAACATATACCCGGTGAAATTTTAATTCTTTACCGAATACATTATATACTTTCGATCATAATGGGTAAAGTTCCGCCCTCACCCCATCATAATTTCCAAAACACGATTTGTAAAACAAATGGGCTTTAAGTATAATTTGGCCAGTATAAACGTAATGTCACTATGTTGTTGTGTCTGTTTGCAAGTCCACTCATATCCTGTTATTATTTTGGTAAAAAATTAAAACCTCGTTCCCAATTTTCATGCATTATGTTCAGGTACGAGGTTGAATCCTAAAGGTGCCTAATTATTATGTTATGTTTGTATAAGCTTTTCATTTCGTTAATGAATTATTTGTATTTATATCCCATTTGAATATAATGTTATGTATATAATGTTCTTGTATTATATTGTTACATATGCCAAAGATATATTTATTAAAATTATGTAAATAACTTGTTATTTGTCCCATCAAATTGTGTATTTATGCACTCAGTGCAGTAGATACAAACATCAAAAAAGGAAAAAACAATAAAATTAATGAAACTTAATATTATAACATCTTAAGTTGTGTTTAAATTTATTATAAATTAAAGTCCTAGCCTTACTACATATCTTGGTTAATAGTATTGGAATATTGAAATTGATGTTTTGAAAGTAAAAAACAAACATACCAATCCATGACCAAACCACATTCCCAGAGCAAAGTTAAAACTGTGAAACTAGCAAATCAAGTTAAACACATGAACTTCTACCAGGGAGGTGAGACCGGGTGCTTCGGAAGGGTAAGCATTTCCGGTTTAAGTATATGAAAAGTACGAGTATCAGATGAATAACATATACTTAGTTACTGTCAAAGGATCACATTACAGCAAAATGTACTAGAACTGTCTCTTGAGAATCAAATACCCCCGCCCGAACATTTAATGTTTTCCTGCGACCTTGAGCTTTATGATATATGACCTTGGTTGAAGATCATGACACACCTTTGGACCATGTCGGTTATTCATATAAAGTTTTATAACCGTTCTCCAAAGCAGTTATGAGATATACCCCGGACACGATTTTACATGGACGGACAGACAGACATTGTGATTCCTATATATACTCCCTCAAACTAGTTTGAGGGGGTATAAATATATGTCGGGCATACGGTACAGAAATACAGACGTAACAACAACTACAGCCATTTAAGTGTTCATCTAGTCAGTTTTGACAAAGGCAATCATGAAGCACTTTCGGCTTTTAGCTTAACAAGTTTATTCATATACTTAAGGCGTTTGAAGTTTTCCAGCATGAACGTGCGTGTAAAGTATCTGGTCTCTCTGTCTATGACGTCATCAGTGTAAACCATCGCCAGTCATAGCTAGTTCAGTTTTGGAATATGACGTCACCACAATTATGTCACGTTGTCGTCATCAGGAATCAATTTGCAACTAAAATGAATGAAAGCCATGCAACATTTATTTGAAAAAGAACCAGTGGTTGGTGGGTGGGTGGGGGTGTTGTGTGCTCGACGATTAAAAGCAAATGAAGATTATGTGACAAGTTACTAAAGAAACGAAATCGTATCGCATATGTGCATAACAAAGGATTGGTCATGTGATTTTCACCAATATTGACTCCATCAATAACAAACATACGAATCTATGTCCAAATCCTAATCTCAAAGCAAAATAAAAAAGTTGAAAACACGTGAACTTCCACTAGAGAAGTGAGGACGAATGCTCCATACAAGTAAGTACTGTTTAAGAAAGAAGACTAACACAACTGATGTCAGAATAGATTCCAGGAAATACAACCTAACACAAAACCACTAGGGAAATGAAGACGGGTGCTCCATACATGTAAGTATTGTTTACGAAAGAAGACTAACACAACTGATGACAGAATAGATTCCAGGAAATACAACCTAGCACAAAACCACTAGAGAAATGAAGACGGGTGCTCCATACATGTAAGTATTGTTTACGAAAGAAGACTAACACAACTGATGACAGAATAGATTCCAGGAAATACAACCTAGCACAAAACCACTAGAGAAATGAAGACGGGTGCTCCATACATGTAAGTATTGTTTACGAAAGAAGACTAACACAACTGATGACAGAATAGATTCCAGGAAATACAACCTAACACAAAACCACTAGGGAAATGAAGACGGGTGCTCCATACATGTAAGTATTGTTTACGAAAGAAGACTAACACAACTGATGACAGAATAGATTCCAGGAAATACAACCTAGCACAACCACTAGAGAAATGAAGACGGGTGCTCCATACATGTAAGTATTGTTTACGAAAGAAGACTAACACAACTGATGACAGAATAGATTCCAGGAAATACAACCTAGCACATACCACACTAGAGAATGAGACGGGTGCTCCATACATGTAAGTATTGTTTACGAAAGAAGACTAACACAACTGGTGTCAGAATAGATTCCAGGAAATACAACCTAGCACATTACCACTAGAGAAATGAAGACGGGTGCTCCATACATGTAAGTATTGTTTACGAAAGAAGACTAACACAACTGATGACAGAATAGATTAAAGGAAATACAACCTAGCACATTACCACTAGAGAAATGAAGACGGGTGCTCCATACATGTAAGTATTGTTTACGAAAGAAGACTAACACAACTGATGACAGAATAGATTCCAGGAAATACAACCTAGCACAAAATCACTAGAGAAGTGAGGACAGGTGCTCCATACAAGTAAGTACTGTTTACGAAAGAAGACTAACACAACTGATGACAGAATAGATTCCAGGAAATACAACCTTGCACAAAATCACTAGAGAAATGAGGACGGGTGCTCCATACATGTAAGTATTGTTTACGAAAGAAGACTAACACAACTGATGTCAGAATAGATTCCAGGAAATACAACCTTGCACAAAACCACTAGAGAAATGAGGACGGGTGCTCCATACATGTAAGTATTGTTTACGAAAGAAGACTAACGCAACTGATGTCAGAATAGATTCCAGGAAATACAACCTAGCACATTACCACTAGAGAAATGAAGACGGGTGCTCCATACATGTAAGTATTGTTTACGAAAGAAGACTAACACAACTGATGACAGAATAGATTCCAGGAAGTACAACCTAGCAAGAGACCAAGATATAAACCCCTAGTGATGGAAGGCTTTAAAATTTAGTAATTGATCTTTTAAGTGTAACTTTCGGAGCGTTCAACATCTTTTATATATACATATATTTGATTACATGAAGGTGTTTTACACTTGTGTTGAGTAAATAAATATAAAATTCTGAAAGATGCATACATGTATAACATAAAAAATACCTGTCAGGGATATCAAAACTCTTACCAATGTCAATAAGCATGCACGCAAGGATATTGCAAGCATAGGTTTATCAGAAAATGTTATGTCGTTCATCACAGTATTGTTGATAAGTATGATTACTCTGTGTGGGTATGTTTGACGTCCCATAGTTCCATAATCCTTTCATTTCAAATTTTGATTACGTATGTGACAGGTGTAGCTAGCTAAACAGGAGGTGCTTACCCTTCCGGAGCACCGGCCTCCCTTCCCTGATCAAAGTTCACGTGTTTCACCTAATTTGTCAGTTTCAAAGTTTTTACCTTGGTTTGTTAATGTAGTTTGGACATGGATTGGTATGTTTGTTTTTTATTAGGACAAAGAGCACGAACGGTATTGCCAATTATAAAGACCTTTAGTTCTAACTATCAAACTCCTGAGTAAAAAGTGTTAGTACTAAAACCTATAAGTACTATGGTTTTTATTATTCGCGAATGATCTTGATCATTCTCGAATTTAGCTGTTACATGCAGATTTCTCAACCCGAATATTCTTCCGTTACAGATAATCAACTCTCTCTCGTATGTAGGTTCAAAGTTGAAATAAAGGTAGATAACTCAAATTTTGAATGCGGGTTATGGACGTTTCGCCCCAATATTAATATTTTCCGCCCCAACTATATTCTCCGCTTTATCATACCTGCCAACCCTCCCGATCAGGGATTGAGATTAACGGGCGCCCAGTTTTTTCGCTCTGGGCGATAAATGTATCATACACAGGTCGCCCAGGGCTGCCAGGTGGCGATTAGAATTTTCAGTTCGGTGTATTTGACATTTCGATCCGTTTACCGATTTCCTGTTTATATACTGGCGACAATAATAGTAAAATTGAAAAATGGGTATCATATAGTTAACAAGTGTAAATGGACCGGTGTTCCGACCGGAATTCAAATACGGTGCCATTTCGTTTCCTTTTCTGATATTTATGTATAAAATGATACTTCCGGCTTTCTGCCATGTGGAAATTTTTAGGAGCATCGACTCCAAAGGCTAAACAAGGACCTGCGGTAGCAACTACCAGGAGGTGGATATTCCTAGAGAATTCCTACAAAGGGAGACTACTCCACTTTAAAAAAAGTGGACAAAATACTTTGGTCTATACAAACACGTGTTAAGCAAAGTGGGGGAAATTTGGCATTGGTTGTGGTAAAAGACTAATTAAATTTGAGTTTAAATGACGATTTTCTTCAATAGAAATGGAACGTAGATATTTTTAATATTTTTCCTAAGAATTGAAATGATGATATTCACTTTAGACATGCACAACGAACTTCAACGTTATGACCATATTCTCCCTGGTGATTTTGGGGATTTTTTCATTATTTCAGTTGTTGTGGGTCCGCTCGCGCAAACTGTGACACGAGGAACTATACAGCAAGTACCGTTACCCATTGTATACAACAATGGCTGCCGAAGTACAAACACGTGTACTGATTTATAGTCCGTATCATTTAAGTATAACAACACTATATTGTCCAACATAATAATGAAAAATAGTTATTTTAAAACGGACTATAGAGGAACTATTTTTAAGGGAATGTTTGTCAGAGATTTTATTTAGAGTAGTTTCCCCCTTAATGGCTATTTTTCTAAACTTCCGGTCGGAGTTTAGCTCAATTTTTGAAAGATTATTTTCAACCATACAGACATTTATCATCCAGTTTTTTGTTAGCGGAAATAAAGACAGTTGTTATTAAATAGCTGTGACAGGTTAATTTGTCAGGAACTTTAATTTTGAAATTTAGTGAAAGTTGCTACCTGCGGAAAAACGAAAGTACTATCAAGAGTATGATAAGTCCAAACGCATCGGAGCATATAAAAAGCCATGGGAAGATGGCAGGCCTTGGTTGTATGATGCGCAGGACTGAAAAGAAGTGTGCCGATTGTGTAGAGTTCGACAGGAAAAAAATCTGTATTTACCGAGGGTTGCACTAGTTATAAACTTGACAGTGTAAATAAACATGACATTTCTGAATCTCACAAACAGGCCCAAGCCTTTAGTAATGCAAATTAAGTTCCTGCTAATAAATCAAAATCTGCCAAAATTATACAGTCATTGACATTGGCAGTACCTATAGATCAACATTTTCTGCAAAACCATTCGTCAATGTAATTGCAGATGTTGAATATCGAAAAGTAAAGCAAGGGATAGAATAATCCAAATGTATATGCCTGATATATTCAGATCAACCATCACTCTTGACAGTTCATTGTATGGCTCATCGAAAAGTTAAGCTCAATCCCTGCTGATGTGAGGAGTCTCCCCATATTAAGACAAAAATTTTGAAATTTTGTGCTATCATACTGCTTTTCCCGTTTTTCAAAGCATTCCGTGAAGTCATCCTTAAAAAATTATAAATTGATTAGAGTGAAATCTGGGATAGCGATCACTTTGTAGAGTGGTCATCTGTCAACTACATTTTTATCATGTACAGAACCTTTGTAGAGAGGTCACCTGTCAAACCCAGTCAGCGGGGATCCTAACGGCCACCCGATTGAAAAAATTGTTGTTTACAAGATTTACTAAAATTATGCTGGTCTCGGGAATAAAAAGTCTTCCAAAAATTATCGAATTCTTAAAACACAACTCTGGTGATATAAATAATAATAAAATAATAGTTAATTTTTTCAAGTTATTAATTTATTTAAAAAATATCCTCAATTATGACATGAAAGATATCAGAAGCTTATTAGCTCACCTGAGCCAAAGGCTCAGATGAACAATTGTCATCGGGAATAAAAAGTCTTCAAAAAATTATCGAATTCTTAAAACACAACTCTGGTGATATAAATAATAATAAAATAATAGTTAATTTTTTCAAGTTATTAATTTATTTAAAAATATCCTCAATTATGACATGAAAGATATCAGAAGCTTATTAGCTCACCTGAGCCAAAGGCTCAGATGAACAATTGTCATCTATCTTCATCCGTCTTGTATAAACTTTTTAGCTCACCTGAGCCAAAGGCTCAGATGTGCAATTGCCATCTATCTTCGTCCGATGTGCGTCATGTATAAACTTTTCACATTTTTTATCAATTCCTCCAAAACTACAGAGCCAAATTGGATGATATTTGACAGTAATGGTCAAGTAAGGGGTTTTCAGATTTGCACAAATGCAAGGATTATGTCCCCTTGGGGCCCCATAAAAGGGAAATTTGTGAAAATCTTTAAAAATCATCTGCTCTGAACCTACAAGAGATATAACTTAGATATTTCATGTAAAACACTATGGGCACCTAGTTTTAGATTTGCACATATTGTAGCTTTAGGGGCCAAAATGAGATAATGGCAAGGTACTTGAGGGGGAAATTGCAAAATTAATGTATTTGTCAATATATTTGAAAACTATAAGCTTTTTGTATGGGCATCATCATCATGTGTATTGGAATACTGTAGGCATTTGCACAACGGTCATTTTGATATATGAATAGAGGTCATAAGTTCAAAGGTCAAGGTCATAGATGTAAACAAATACTGAAATGGTTAATTATCTCAAAAACTTTGAACTCTTTGTGTAGGCATGTATATTAGAATATTGTAGGCATTTGCCTTACGGTCATTTCCATATATGAACGAAGGTCATAGGTTCAAAGGTCAAGGTCATAGATGCAAACAAATACTGAAATGGTGAATTATCTCAAAAATGATAAACTTTCTCTATAGGCATGTATATCAGAATGTTATAGGCATTTCCACAATGTTCATTTTGATATATGAATGTAGGTCATAGGTCTAATGGTCAAGGTTATAGATGCAAATGAATACTGAAATGATTAATTGTCTTAAAAACTATAAACTTTTTGTATAGGCATATATGTTAAAATATTGTAGTATTGGCCTAACGATCATTTTGATATATGAATGAAGGACATGAGTTTAAAAGTCAAGGTCACTGATGCAAACAAATACTGACATGGTTAATTATCTCAAAAACTATAAACTTTTTGTATAGGCTTCTAAATTGTAGGTATTGACCTAATATTCATTGCGATATTTAGATTAAGGTCATGGGTTCAAATTTTTCTTTACCTTTTTAGTTGTTTATAAACAATATATTGTAGCTAGATTTCAGATATATTATATGTAGCACTCTTATGACTAGTTATGTTATAATACATTTGCAAAAAATCTTTACATATAATTGGCCCTTACTGCTGAAAATTTATTTGGACATTATCTTTAATTAATGTCAATGACCATTGAACCTCTGCATGAGATATGTACTCAGCTGCATGTGAGCATTAAGGCTCATGGACCTCTTGTTTAATATTAGGGTCTCCATGACGATGGAAGTAACTTTGACCATCCTTGATGGTTCCATACATGCATTTATTCGGATTGAACTATTTCCTACATGAATCCTTAATATTGGTCCAATGTGTGAATATTAAAACAGCCCCATGCTCATAGTCTGCACATTGCACACTACATGAACCCGCTATGTTGTGTTGGGAGCAATGCAAGGTGAACATAACAACCTCCTTTCAGTTACCTGACAACTTCATATACCTGACACTACATTGATGGAGACACTGAACTCCCTGTCTTTCTAATCTTTCGCGAATTTTAGTACTCTCAGTACTTTGATTATATATAAAATTCAGTTGAATCCATATTTCCAGAAATTATGCCATTTTACTTGTAATAAAATAAATCTCATATAAAATACCGTTGGATTTGTTGAAGTATTCTATATCATTTAGGTAAGTAAACAGGATAGTTAAAATATAAACATATATACTTACATTTTGATACCACTTAATTAAAGATTAATTTTATTCTAATGTGTCAGATTTTTGTCATTTTAAAATTTCTTCATTTTTCCATGATAATGAAAAATGCGTCAAAAAAGACACGGTTATACCTTAGTGAGGTTGTTAATTAATTTACGATGCTTAAAACTCATTCTTCATAAGGTAATTTTCATATACTCGTAAAATACATCGACTTGTTGACTTCTAAAACAGTCCCCAACTTAATTTATGTGACATTAAATTATCTATTGCCAGTAACACTTTGGTAGAATTGTTTATTTGTAATGATTAGACATTTCCCAGTACTTAATACCTGTATCGTTCCCGCGTTTATATCACGTTAAGCGTGTATATTTTAATATGCAAAAACAACCTTGGGCGCAGGCAGGCGTAAAAAATGAACTGAGAGGGTTTTCAATTTATATAAACATAACCATGCAATGTCAAAATGCGGATTATGATGTTTGATGAACATTTAAGGTATTAAGTGCTCTGTAACAAATCCAGATTTTTTTTTATAAAATAAGGAAATTTAAAAACGATATTTTCCAATGTGAAGTAACAACCATTGAATCTTAATATAATAAATATGAGCTTCTGTTCTGTTAGTAGATTGACCATGGAATCTGAGATCTTGTATTTATGGTGCTTTTGTTCTTAGAATTAGTTAAGTTACCAATAATGTTAATTCCCAAGCTTCTTCGTCGTAAAATTATCCAGAATAGACATAGCTTCATTTGAAATCACAGTATTGTTGATAAGTTTGATGTCTCTGTGTCCAGCATTGCCCTGGATATATTTGACATCTCATAGTTCCATTTTGATTACACATGTGCCGGATGTAGCTAGCTAATCAGGAGGTTTTATCCTTCCGGAGCACCCGACCTCACTTTCCTGGTGGAAGTTCACGTGTCTAACCTAACTTGTCAGTTTCACAAAGTTTTTACTTTGCTTCTGGATTATGATTCGGACATGGATTAGTATGTTTGTTTATGATTACAAGGGGACTATACGTCAGATCCTCCAATAGTGAAAGATTAATTGATTGTTAATGATTGAATTGGTTTTATGTCGGTAGAAATTTTATCTTTGCAGTGCGCTCATAGCAATGTACAGGGAGCCTGGGGTTCTTAAGCGTGTAAAGCCTGGCGTACCACGGGACATCACTATAAATTCAAAATGAGCCAGTTACATGTGCCAAATGTATCAGAATACGACTAACATTATAAGGTATATACAGTCAAACTAGTCTATAAAGGCCACCCAAGGGAACCAGTAAAAGTGATCTTTATGGGCAGGTGGACTTTATATACAGGTTCAAATAATATGAATTAAGAAAAATTGGAATACAATTATACTGGCTTTTATAAGCAGGTTGTCATTATATAGGGTGGTCTTTGAGGCAGGTTGGACTGTACTGGTAATATTGTTTTTGATAATGGTATGTATGATGAGTACCTGATATCATCTGTAAGTACAAAGTGACGAGCATTGTTTGTAGTTAAATAGATACAAATACTGTAGACTGGCGTTGTGTAAAATTAGTGTACATATAAATAGGCCTAATAACCCTTCAGTTGTTCTGAATGTGTAATGATTTGTAAAAGATAGCTTGATATGGAAAAAATAACATAATTTCCATATATAATTCATTTGATTGACGTTAAATTTGTCATTATATATGCCGAAGTGGTGGTCCATATTTAAGAAGTTTTAAGCATGATTTCAGCCTGGTGAAGACACACGGAGCCACAAAGGGATCGATGACCCACAAGTAACATGTACAGTTTATGAACTACACTTAATAGCAGCAATAAGTATTAAATTTTTGCGACCTTGGAAGCATGTTACGATACTGCAATCTTTGACATATTTGAATAAATTATTGCGAAATATTTCAATATTTCAAAGAACTTATAAAATTATCTTAGATTTGAAAGATCGCCGAAAGAAAATGAATTTTACGCTTCATCTAATAACATTATAAACTTACTGATTTCCATCTCGAGAGTCGGTGTGTGTGGGTCTTTTTAACAATTTTACTTAAAATGTATAGCTTAAGAAATCTTTATACCCCCTCCTTCATGACAAATACATTAGTAATGGTGGTAAACGTCCCAGTCAAGAATATTTCACTTATATCGAGGCGTCGATAGGCTACGGTGCAGAAATTGTGCCTGTGCGTTGCTCTGATGGCATTATACAGCAGGGTTTCTTTAGCGTGCCAAGCCCACCGTGACACGGGTTGTCGTTTATTTTAAGTTCCCACCCGAAAGAACTGTGGCTTTCATTTCGTAATGCCGAGTGCTTGACGAAAGAAAAGTAATTACCAACTTTCAAGTCTTGGGTCAGATCCGACCGGCGGTCGAACTCACAACCTCCCACTTACAGAGCAATCACTCTACCAACTGAGCTACCACAGTGGTATACCAATAAATAAGAGGAAAGAAATGAAGCCATCGGTTACTTCTCAATAGGTAACCAAAAGCACAAACCAACAGACCAATAAAACAAGACAAAAATAATAATGCTAAGAAAACGATAAACACATACATCGATCATTGGTTATAAAAGTATAGGAATAGTTTTATTGTATTTTCACGATTGGTCTCTTAATTTTTACTTTTACATTTGTAATTACATAAGGCAGTGAAGACGTAATTTATTTCAAGGACAACAAATCCAGGTGTTTTGTATCAGATGCATGTATGTCATTCCCTTATGTGTGTTATATTCTTTATAAGAGTGGTTAAACAGCACCGGTATATATATTATATTTTACACTTTGAATACTACCTAACTCAAGGTTACGTGACGTCTAGTGACTTTATATATTGAATATAGTCAGGTTTATTGAAAAACCTGCAATGATGAACATCTTCAATCAAATTACATTTTTACCTATGGCTCTGGTTTAAAAACAACTACTTTCTTAATCATTTATGTAATTAACTTTATTATTTTTTAATTTTCAGATAAATATCAGATACGTCCATAAGAATCTTCTTTTGCCACATCGGGTCGTATATTAAAAATGTAGCTTAATTTAAGGACTTAATTTTGAAGCTTTTCTGTTCTGCTTGTAAAAATTTGATTTTTTTCAATTTGCATGGGATAATAATACATAATCAAATAAGCCACAGCATCATCACATCATCATCACATCATCGTCATCATCATCATCATCATCATCATCATCATTTAACAAGTTGGTATTATTTATTCATAACAGTAAACTACTACTGTTTTTTTTTTTTTTTTTTTTTTTTTTTTTTTTTAAATACAAGATAAGATACAAACACAAAGGAAATGTTCTAGAGTACTAAATCAAATGTTTTTAAATCCCTTGTTTTTCAAATTCGTATATGTTAAAGTCTTGGTGGTTTTATTTTTAAGGCAAAAGAGTAGCAAGAGCTTTAGAACAACTTAAGTAAATTTGGTAAGTTATGGAACGGTACTGAATATAAAGGAGGGTCAATATGGTACAAAACAGACCATAAACACACTCGCTAATCTCACGCATGTACATGAACTTAATTGTTCTAAGATTCACAAGACAGAACCGCCGAGCTTAAAAATGCTTATAGATGGCTTACAAGTGGCTTAAAGGGTGATTAAAGGCACTGGTATTTTTAGCGCCTCCAATCCATTATTAAGCCATCTGTAATCACCTTTACACTACAGCCTAGCTCTCGTCGCAAATATGTGACGTTAAACAATATTATAGCCAACCATAATTTTGTTTGAATACTATGGTTAATTTAGGGTAAATAAAACGAGCATAAAATTAAAGGCAAAAATAATTTGAACAGTAATCTACATTATGATCGTGAATTTAAAACTTATTGCATTTCTCCACAATCGTTTTTTATGAATATCGAACCTGTTGGATGATGATCCGTAGAGCATGTAGATTACTCTATGGGTGACGGGAAGACTTTAATCCTCTCGTACTGTTGCAGCCAGTCACATATATTTGAAAAAGGTTTAAAAACATGTCAAATTCAACTATAAATTTTTCAAAATCTTTAGATAACTATATAAATAAATAAAACCATGCTTAATATTCCCGTAACCTTCTTCAATGGAGTTGATACCATGACGCAGATACAAGAAACTCGGTGATTCTCGTCCCAGGAAACCCCACAGAGCTCCTTTAAAGAGGGAATATATAACAACATGATCTAAACAGTTATTGTATAAGTAAAGAATCCTCGTGAAATTTTTATGCATAATTTTGACATTAATATCAACCGATCCATTTGCACCGCTTTATAAGTAATACACTTTGATTCATTATGCGATTTTATTTAAATTCCAATGATAATATAAATTTCCACTAAAATATAGAGTTTAAATCTTAGGATATAGAAATGACCTAATTTTAAAACTCTCTTTAGCATTTACAGTTTTTCTTCAAAGGACCTTAAACATATCAAACCTATCACACAGTTATCTCCCTTTAAAACACGGTTATCTCTCATGCATTTAGTGTGCTGGTATGCATTTAACAAATATACATGTACATTAGAGATTTGTCACAAAAACTGTCTGAATAAGTTACATTGAAAATAGTAGAAAAATGTGCGCCGTAATCACTTTATTTATTATGCATTATGTATATAAAATGTGAATTATGTAATAAAAGTGATTGGGGCTTTCTACAGAAACATCCTAGTTGCCAATGATGGTTTGTGAAATTCTTGCATCACGGCAAAGTAAAATAAAAACAATACACTGTTGAACCACAGAAAATCTGCAACACAAATTTAAAAAGGATATTTTTGAACCATAGCAAATCTGCAATACATAACAAAATAATGTACTGTTGAACAACAGCTAACTGTAACATTAAAAACAATGTCTTTTTGAACAACAGCTAACTGCAACATTAAAAACAATGTCTTTTTGAACAACAGCTAACTGCAACATTAAAAACAATGTCTTTTTGAACAACAGCTAACTGTAACATTAAAAACAATGTCTTTTTGAACAACAGCTAACTGCAACATTAAAAACAATGTCTTTTTGAACAACAGCTAACTGCAACATTAAAAACAATGTCTTTTTGAACAACAGCTAACTGTAACATTAAAAACAATGTCTTTTTGAACAACAGCTAACTGTAACATTAAAAACAATGTCTTTTTGAACAACAGCTAACTGCAACATTAAAAACAATGTCTTTTTGAACAACAGCTAACTGCAACATTAAAAACAATGTCTTTTTGAACAACAGCTAACTGCAACATTAAAAACAATGTCTTTTTGAACAACAGCTAACTGCAACATTAAAAACAATGTCTTTTTGAACAACAGCTAACTGCAACATTAAAAACAATGTCTTTTTGAACAACAGCTAACTGCAACATTAAAAACAATGTCTTTTTGAACAACAGCTAACTGCAACATTAAAAACAATGTCTTTTTGAACAACAGCTAACTGCAACATTAAAAACAATGTCTTTTTGAACAACAGCTAACTGCAACATTAAAAACAATGTCTTATTGAACAAAGGTAATCTGCAACATAAAAAAACAATGCACCATTAAACCAAAGCTAATCTGTAGCAAGAAATGAAATGTAATGCATAAAAAATCTACAACAAAACTTGAATGGAATACAGCCATGCACTATTGAACAAAAGTATATCTGCAACATAAAATACATTTTATATCAGACATTGCACTTATATTGTTCCTTTTATTTTGATTTCACACGTGGCGCGGGTAACTAACTTAACAGGAGGTGCTTACCCTACCGTCACACGTGACGCGGGTAACTAACTTAACAGGAGGTGCTTACCCTACCGTCACACGTGTCGCGGGTAACTAACTTAACAGGAAGTGCTTACCCTACCGTCACACGTGACGCGGGTAACTTACTTAACAGGAGGTGCTTACCCTACCGGAGCACGTGACGCGGGTAACTAACTTATCAGGAGTGCTTACCCTACCGGAGCACGTGACGCGGGTAACTAACTTATCAGGAGGTGCTTACCCTACCGGAGCACGTGACGCGGGTAACTAACTTAACAGGAGGTGCTTACCCTACCGGAGCACACAGACACATTTCCCTGGTTGAAGTTCACGTGTGTAACCTAATTTGCCAGTTTCAAAGTTTTTACTTTGCTTTGGGATTGTGATTTGATGTGTTTGCTTTTGATTGCATAAGTAATTTATTGGGTACAAATTGGTTATGATTTATTTTCTCTTCAAATGACAAAAAGAATGAATTATGAACTACAATGTATTTCATTTTAACAAAATCTATACTACTATTTTTCTGTTATCATTTATATGGCTATGCGTTCTTTATCGGTTTTTGCTTTGATAAGAATATTATGAATTATAAAGTCCATGTCACTTCTGTGCTGTCGTACTTGCACATTCTTAGTGTCGTAAAAATTACACGATTGTGCTGCCGTACTTAAAACGTTTGCGTTATCGTATGCATTGAAATATTCTGTTACGTATTGGTGCTTTTTATCATTTAAATGTTATAAATGTATGTTGCCTTGCTATTGTTTTGTTGTTTTTGACCTTTGTTTTATATTTTGTATTTTTGTGTTTTCATTCTACTACACGCATGTTGTTATTGTTTTGTTGTAAGCTGATTGCATTAGTCTTTGTTGTTTTTATCATTGTTATTTATTTGTTGTGGTTGGTTCTGTTACCTGCATGCAATGGTAAAATATTTGATCAAGCTGACCAATTTGACGGATCGGTACCGTAAAACATTAAACACGGATAAAATAAAAATGTCAAACAATACGGTTTTCCAATTTTAACATTTTTTTAATTAAAAGTACTTAAAAATAGGACTTTTTATATGGAAATTTACCCAAATCAAACACTTAACGATAAACGAGTATCCAAATGGCATTTTTGCACACTTAAATGTACCGATCTGGACAAGTAAATAAATTTGAGTGGTCAGTCTGTTTGATTACTTAGATTGCAATTTTGAAATGCAGTCAATGTTTTTTCTTCTTCAGACAACAGATGTTTAGTCATTGTATAAATATCTAGTAAAATTGTTTTGGTTTGTTTCATTGAAGTTGAATGACTTCACACATCAAATTTCCGATTTGTTTATTCAAGTGACAACTATTTTAAAATGTTTATAACAATAAGGGTACGTGCAAAAACCAATTCTTTTACAAGTTGAAACTTAATTCCATCGTTATAAAAACTGAAGAATTGGAAAGTTAATTTTGGTTTTTGTCTTCCTCAAAACCTTTTGACAAAACTGAGATTGTATCAATTTTTTCTCGTATATCTTTAACATCTAAAAACCCAACCTTTACTAATTTCTATAAATACTTCGTTTGCGTGACTTTTGACCAGAAATCATATTTCATGTTTTCCAATATATGAGTTATTTTGTTTAAAGTAAGCACCATACTATAAACCTTATAGCATTATATACATGGATACACAAATAATGCTGACATTCCACCTGTAACATTATTCCACGGGAATGTTATTCTTATAATTTATTTCATACTTAGCAGTGCTATCTGTTACATATTTGAATTTCCCTTGTGATACGTCTTAACATCAAATCCATAACTTTGTATCAGGAGGTAGAAGTCTGTGTGGCCAAGTGGTCTAAAGCTTGTGCTTACGGAACACTACGTCTCTCGCTTGGCTCGAATCCTTTTCGGTGTAGTATCTATTATGAGAACTTTTGTCAGATAGCTTGGTAGATATTTTTCTTCAGACACTTTGATTTCCTGCATCGTCTATAAATTGACCGCCTCGATATAAGTGAAAGAATTTTGACTGGAACGTAAAACGTCATTACGCCAAACCCGTTTATATCCGAACCTTACGTGATGTAGCAATAATAATGGCGTTAGTCTCCAGAATCAGTAGTATCCATTATGGTTACGGCTTGGTTCGGTTGTTTGGTTGGAATGGTGTCTTATGCATCCGTCAAGATTATCTCGCCAATATCGTAACAATCTTAAGCTGGTTCTATAGAATGAATTAAATGTGTGTTACTGCCCAGTCAAGATTCTTTCACTCACATCAAGACGATCAGTTCTTGAATATCGAACGAAACTGGAGTGTCCGGAGAAAAACCACCGACCTTCGGCGAGTGAATGGACAACCTTCCTTACAATAGGATCTGCCTCGAGTGGGATTCGAACCATGCAGTGGATATGTGCTGTTATCCGTAATCACATGCTTTAGACCATTTGGCCACACCGATGCTCGCTTATGTATGGTAGATGTGACATCTGTTGCTTGGATCCAGTATGATGGAATGATAACCAGAACGGTCTAGTATAAGGCATATCCGCCATAAACTAACTAACTGAATAATCCTTAATAGTGTAAATTGATGACGTATCGTTAAACTATATGCACCAAACAGACCATCTTTTAGAAGAAGATTTTGATATCATTAACTTCTCTTTCTACTTTATATAACGTTATGTATATATAAAGAGAGAAGAGAGAGCGCAATGCTGATCCATTATAAGTAAACATTAAGACATTAATAATCTTGGGATAAGCTATCTTGACAGGGTGAATAACTTAGCAGTATATAAATGTCTAAGTTTATTGTTCCATCTGTACATAACGCTATTGAGTATCCCCTTATGGACCGATAGTTCACGGATTTCTTAACACAAACGCTTATGTTTTGAATTACACAGGTTGACAACTATTTACCCCTGTATATATGAGAAGTTGTGACCTACGATTAAATATGATCTTTCGACCTGCTGTAATTATTTCTACAAGATTAAGCTCCCGATAAGCCCAAATTGTTATCTAAATGTTCCATAACACCTATTGTGTGCTCAGATTTGAGAGATTACCTGTAAATAACTTCAAAAAGCTTTCTTGAATCATAGGCATTATTTATAGACTATATCCCTCCTTTTCTGATCTAATACATCTTTATTGCTGATATCATCATTAACAATAGACTTTAATGACCAAGAGAACATGACCAAAGAATTCACAATCTCACAACTCATGTGTTAGCACCTTCTTAGCCACCTTCTGATTTATTACAGAGTTTATTTACCTTGAACTAAGCAAGTAAACATGGAAGGTCTTTGGAACTTTTGGGTGACAGACTGTCATTTTAAGTGTCTTTATGGTCCTTTTAGGTGTCCCAGTTGTCATTTTCAGCGTTCTAGTCATTTCAAGTGTCTTGATGGCCTTTTTAGATGTCTCAGTTGTCATTTTCAGCGCCCTAGCTGTGATATTGAGTACCTCGGTTGATATCTTGATCATGTAGCTTTCATGCTGAGTGCTCCACTAGACATTTCGCTGATTGCTTGATAAATTGAAAAACATATCTATTATATGAATTACTTAATAAACTTTTAAGTTATACTATATATTGACTGGCACGTGTCATGTTTAGTATTTCGGTTAACGTTTGGTTGACATCAGCATAATCTAGGTATCTGCATTACATTAACCGCGGATTGTTTTAGCATCACTTGTCAACTGTTTAGCACCTGTAGTACTAATGTAATAAAATAGGCAAACAACATTGACCTGTCCGCTTGACCTCTAATTTAAATATTTATTATGGACGAGTGTCTTATTACACGGATTTATTTTGTCTTCGTAATGAGAACACTATTCATGCAACTCGTGTACACATTAAATGTGAATCCTGCTTCTACCTATGTATTGGGTGGACCCATCTTTATGAATATTCCTAATGAAAGGTCAAGCGGACAGGTTAATATTGTTTGTCTTTATCTTGCGAATTGTCGTCATTATTTGTAAATTGTATTTAGTATCATATTCATCGTTTGAGGCGCGATTTCAGTTGTTTAGTACTGTGGGCGAAAAGTGGATTTACCAAGTGCAATTGTTGCAACATAAAGTTTTAAGCGGATTGTCTAAACATTTATGCTTTATGGGTGTGTACAATACTTACCTTGCCTTTATAGTGTTTAGGTACGTATTTCAACTACTTGACTTATGTCCCTTGGGGAAAAAAGGGTCACAAGACGGAAAATATACTTACATTACGACGAGAAGCAAAAACATATTGGACCGACAAGTCGCCTATTTTACTATTTCTATACTGCACATAATGTTACTTAGTGACCTAATACCTAGAACAATATATATGCTTTGAAGTACATGCGCCTGATCGCCGGCGAAATTCATCCATGTCTAATGCGAAGAGTTTTTAGGATACTGGGTGACTTAATTGTCATCGTCGCATATTACTAGTATTTGTCAAAAGCAATTCTTTGACCTTAGTGTAAATCCAAGGTCATTAGTTATATTAAGAAAATGAGAAGCTTAAAAAGCTGTCAAATCATTGTACCCATCACCACAAGTACAAATAAATAATCTGAAAACGTGAAATTCAAAGCAATAACTAGCGTTATAAAATTCAGAAACACAAAATTACATTTACTTGTTGTACATGGGTGAAATGAAACACGCATGACGTCATGGCTCATCTTACATTTTGTGCATATTTTCGAAATTATAAAAAGTTTTTCGGAGATTGTGAGACGTTAACTTTAATCTCCAAAATAGAAAGAAAGTTACATGAAAATAATGCAACATCAAAGAATTCCTCAAGTGCGAACACATAAAAGGTACCAATAAGCTCCGATGAAGTTATCGCTGTCATTAAAAGCTAAATGGAACCAGCTGAAAAGTGTCTAAATAGAGACCTCTATGGCCTGGTAGGTTCTAAGCTGTCGCTTAAAATAGAAAATTTCAATTATGAACTTATACACATTTTAACGCCTTATTATTCAATTATATCTGCATATTTTGATAAAAGTTTGTGTTCGATACACTGTAAATTCTTTACAATTAATTACTTTTATTTGTTGCCAACAATTCCATTACTAAAATCTTTGTGAATTATTCAATCCGGGCTTTCATATAGATGCAATTTGTCTGGGTCCCTGTAGCTAATTCAATTACGCTTACATTAAAGCTTTAAATAGGATAATTATTCAATCCCAGAAGAGCATCCTGGGTCCTATTTAGACGTTTCATTTGATTACTTCCGCTGTTTATGGGACGCCGCATGTTAAATGAATAGTGTGACAAGTTTTACATGCAGGCATGACCTTTAACTTTTGCATTAAAACTGAATGGATCTCCATGGCCGTGTGATTGAAGATCATTCTTTACTTATTTGTTTAAGAGGTTTGGGTTGGGAGAAACGTTCACAAATAATAACTATATCTTATTAACAGACGTGAAAAAACACCCCACGTAAACAAAGTAATAGTTTGTATGAGTTCATTATTGATAACGTTCACACGGCTTCTTTTATAACCATCTTGTAATTCTATCTAGATTCTCTTATAAGTAATGGTTTTGTTTGTTTGATTGGATTTGTTTCATGAATGATAATCACGATTTTTTAGTAAGGGTTTGACCGTTCTCTGTCCAAACGACAACACTATGTCTTATAGAAAGGACCGTTAATGAAAAACTTCGATTTGTACCCTGAACAGAAAGTATGGCGAAAAAACCTAAAGCCAGGGAATCGAGTCATGTTTAACATTTCTGGAAGAAAATCTAAAACGTTACACTAGAATTTATTGTGGATACAACATTCCTAATAAAAGGTCAAACAGACAGGTCAATGTTGTTTGCTTATAGATGTAGTTTTTGTTATGTTCATCGCACTCCGCTGACACTCTAGGTATTCGCAAATATACAAATACGATGTACTTTGTTGGATTTTTTATGAAATATTACAATTAAAAATATTAAGTAGCACATTACACAAATATACAGCCAAACCTGTCAATTATCGCCGGCCAAGGGAACCTGTAAAAGTGACCTTTGAAGGCAGGTGGCCTTTATATACATATTGAAATAATACGAGTAAAGAGCAATTGGGATACAAATCTACTGACCTTTATAAGAAGGTGACCTGTTATAGAGGTGATTTTTAAGACAGGTTGGACTGTATATATAAATGCGCCAATATACATGTAGACATTCTGTATCGTTTTATTCAATTTTTTCCAATTTTCATACTTTTGAAGTATCAGTAAAAATAATATGAGTAAAGTGTAAAAGATATGGCTTAAGATGTTAAGAGATATTAGGTTTAAATTCGCGGTGGTCAAAAGGAAGCATTTGGCAATTAAGATAGGGAAATATCTTCAAAAACTCCCCCATGAAGGTGTCACCATTCAGCGTGTGGTAGGACTGCGCTATCAGAATAGACTTTAATAACATCTAAATTGACAAAGATGAACACTTAAGGCCAAAGATCAGTCAATTTTCTTGCTTTTGGTGATAAGTGAAGAAGATGTAAACATTGAAACTTCATTATTTAAATACATGTAATTACCTTGATTTTCTGGATCACGTGTGAACTTTATCAATATTTTCACATACTCTGAATGGCGTGTGATGAGGTATAAAGCTGTTTTTTAAACATAAGGTATTAAACGATTATCCCCAGCCTTTATATCCGACAGTTAGACCTGTCTCCGTATTCAACCTTGCTTGATTTGCAGTTAAAAACGGAGTTATTATTGTGACTTTTGACCTCTTTCCTGATAAGAAATGAAAAAAGTTGGCAATATGTGTTGATTTTAAATCAACCCCCTTTGCGCGTAATCAGATTTTATTTTTAAAATTATGTCAGAAAATTGTTTGCTTTAATACATGTTATCCCAATAATGACAAGATCTTAAAACACGTGGAAAATAACAAATGTTTTATAAATTATAGGCCTTTGAATGATCGGTTTTTCAATATTGGAATTTGAGTGGCTTTTTTGGTCGACGCAACGGAGATAAACGGACTATTACAATTCTTGTACAATAGCTTAAATAGAGCCGTTCTACATTAATTATAAGTTTCGGTTATCCGGCCAGTTATTATCTGTTAAATGAAAGAAAACGAATGATTTAATGAACCCAGTTCTAAAACGCTTTCCTTTCCTCTATAATGACGATAATAGTCCACAATTTTCATCCAGACGAAAATATTTATAGCATTTACCCAGACAAATATTTTAATTACTTCAAATTTTAAATGCGGTAGGTGATTTTGATATATTTGATTTTAAAATTAGAATTTTTTCAACGAACAACATAGTATTGTTTCCCCTTTTCTGTTTAAATTCATATTTTATTTGTTTTTTTTACTGTAAATTAAATTCAGCGAAATGACTCGTTGATTAAAAATACATATAACAAAAGTAATTTAAAGTGAAAAATTTTAAAAGTTCTCAAAAGTCAATGGCCTAGCTCATTTTATGTTACAATGTTAGAAATATTCTTAGTGATGTATGGAAACCATACAATTTTTTTTAAAATCTAGAGTCTGTTTCAAAAGAAATTGCTACAGAAATATTGAAGTAATTTTGTGTATTCGGCAGTATTCAAGCTCCGAAACAGTGTCCACCTCCTAGCTCCGTATATCATAAAAGAGATACGAATGTTGGCCGCTATTCGGAGCTGGGTTGGTTGGTTGGTTGAATGTTGCTTAACGTCGCATCAGCAATTTTTCAGCTATTCGCGACAAGAACTATTTAATTAATCTCTATGGATTAATCTATGAACAATTTTTGTGTATGCATGTGAAGTGTGAGTATGTTGTATGGTCTGCCTTGTACTAGCGCGCACTCAGGGCGACTTTACCGTGCTAGCTCACAGAGTCAGTACGCCGCAGACAAGTGTACCACTCCCCCAGTCCATTATACTGATACCAGGTGAATCAGTAAAGGCCAACGGTAAGGAAAATTCACTTTCCCACATGTGGTCCGAGCGGGACTCGAACTCACAGCGGTGAGAGACCCTGGATTTGAAGACTGATGTCTTATCCATTAGGCCACCGCGCCCTCTATATTCGGAGCTGGGGAAACATAAGCTAAACTCCGTGGTATCTCAATAATCCGGTCCGGAGATTGATTCGCGCCTCATTTCAATAATTTTTAAATATTTCATTTAACAATGTGATTGAATCAAACGTAAGGCAGATGTTATTTAAGATTCTAAAATAGAGAACTGAATTTTATTTAAATTAGAAAACAATTTAAGAGTATCTGGAATTTAACAAAAATTCAATACCTGGTTGTCAAGAAGATCACGTGACAAGATCAAAGCTTTGGCTTTATCACGAGTATGATTACTAATGGCGAAAGAGTTGCCCTTTGGTACCCAGAGAAAACCCAAGAGACAGTTTCAAAAGCAAATGTTACAAGAGAATATGCTAATTATACTGTTTGAGTGTGTATTGACCTAGCACCACCTGCAACATATATAAATATAGCAATTGCACAATCATTTTGTAACGCAATAGTCGCATCATTTGCATTGTGATTATGCTGAATTTGGCAACATATTCCTTTGATGATGGAATAGTTTCACTGGGCCTATACATTTAGCAATTACATTAAATATCTAACTATTTTAAGTAAAGGGTTTGTGATGTCAAAGAAACAGACACTAATTTCAATTTATAATGTGTTACCCAATAGTTCTATATTTAGAAACTTTTAATTTCCTCTTATTCACACATTACCTATGCGCGTATTTAGATACGGTAAGTTGTATTGCATTTTATAAATACCACACAATCCTTATGACGAATCCACAAAAATACAGGTATATGAGCCAGATACCAAAATAATAATAAACTTCCGCCTATAGATATACTTTTTAGATTTTTTCAACTGCCGGCTTATACAAAATTACATTAATCACATGACTTGAATTGGCTATTGATGTAAAAATTGAACCATTACAAAACAAAAGGTGTTATGGGGATTTAACATGATGAAATATCAGGCAAATGGTGGATCCTGTTGCGCATACGACGTACAACGTCACCAAAGATATCATTTCTGGTGTAAACATAGCCATGTTAAATTCCCATAGCGCCAATAATATTTGCGGATGCGCATATAGATTTTCGTTTACGACTAGGTACAAGTCAAAAATATCAATATTTATTCAGGTTCATTTGATTTTCTATGAATATAAGGCGAATCACTGTCACAAAAACACTGACTCTCATGTCTAAAGGTCTGAAGATAGCAAAACCCACCTGCATGAAAAGATACGTGAAAAAGGAATTCCAACATTGAAAGAACATTGAAAAATATAATATATTAATTCTTATTTTACTCATTCAAATATTTATTTATAATAATATAAGCACATGGCTTGTTCCCGAATCCTATTTTCTACATTTGTATATGTTATCTATTTATTTATGAATTAAATAAAATATTGTTTAAACTAAACTATTTATTTGTTTATTTATTTTTTTAAATTTATGTTTTCGCAATAATCATCTTTGATGGAAATTCGTTTAATATTTTAAAAATGCTTTTTCTATTTTCATATATTTCATATATATATTTTAAGCTCTGACATTTTTATATCTGTATGCGTGTGGCCTATATAATAATACCATGTGATGTGTATGCACCTGTTGTGCCCATATTTCTTCTCTAATTCGCTCCTTTTATCACTGTGCCCCCTTGTTTAAACCCTTTCGCCTTTCAAGCTTCTTCCTTTACTTAGGTATCACTGACTTGTCTTACAGAAATAGAATACCAATGGTTTAAAGAAAAAAAAAACAAATTCAGATCGTTTGAAGTGTTTTAAAACATTACATATATTGTATGCAAAGAATTTGTCAAACTCTTAGTATATTTGTCTGAAATGTACAACCTAGTGAATTCACGCGTAATCATGTGGAGATTTACGACTTTGTAATGTATAAATGTCCTCTTGTATTTTTCTTCTGTTGCACAATCTCATTACATTCATAAGAGCAGTGTTATTACTACACATAACGCCTTTTATCAATACTTAAATGTCCTGAATTAGCATACTAATCACATCTAAATTTTAAGGTACATTGGTCTTTTTCTACATATCCGTAAAATAATAATAATCACCATGTTTCTGTTTCTTTGTGAAAAAAACCATCCATCCTTCCCGCTTGGTTAAAGATAATTTTTCGTAATTCAGAAAAATTGTGACGAGGTTTCAAATTTAATCGTCGGTGTAAAATCAATGTGGTTTATCTGAGCATTAAATTTGGAAAACGAAAGCGCTTTTTATGATTTATAAATTATATTGACAAACATCTAGATATTTGAAAAGGTTGAAAGGTTGACTGGGAATGGGGATGCCAAGGTTTCTCAGCCAATTAAAAATTCTTCTTGATGGAGGAAAAGAATAATATAAAAGACATGTAGATTTACCTATAAACAAAGAAATTAGAACGTAGACGTTAATCAAAAACAAGGAAAAACAAAAAACTGCATGTCAATGTGCAAACGAACAACGTGAAACACCTGTTGTGTTTTTGTACAATGCACAAAATCAACATATGCAATGTATACACACTGGTGTTTGCGCTAAAAGTTACACCAATAAACTTATTGGGCGTTTTCTTGTCAACATCATCAATTCTTTAAAAAGAATTCATAGTAAATTGTGTCTGACATGTGAAACTTTGTACATACTTTATGTAAGGTTTTAGACAGACTGCACAATACAGAACTGTCGAAAACGTAACATGGAGCTAACGAAAATAAGTCCAAGCTCGGCTGCCGATTTACCGAAATATAAGCTAGGGGCTCAGGAAAGCTGTAGAGTGACAGATAGCAGCTGCCAAAGAAACTGTCAAGAGATAGCTAACGAGATGGTGTGCCGATTTGGGAGTGATCCGATAGCTTAATGTTAAACTTTCGCCCGGTCTGTACTGTATAAAAAATTATCAATTTCTTTACAAAAGCAGATGTTATCTAGATCAGTAGGTTAATTGATTTTTGTGTTAACACTGATAACGACAGAAATAAATGAACAAGATCAAGACTTATCAGGGTTAACAGAAAACCTGAGAAGTCACGGAAATCCCAAAGCATGCTGTAAAGAGAACATTTATCAAAAACATCAGATTACCACAACAGACTTATGTAATAATGGATCAAACAAACATGCCCGTTCTGTATAAACTAACAAATTCCGCTCTTACACTGACCCTGAAAATTGTTTTACCTTTAAGATTACGGAAAATGAACGGAATCTGCCTGCTCAAGGTTCAACATGGCCCTAAGGATGTATAAAATACCACAGACAAATGTATGGTACATTTTAACTTAGGTTACGTCTTTGTCGTCAGTTACTTGTTAGTTTCTGGAGTTAATTAATCTTTACTTTACCTGCAAGAACATTAATTATAAGCTGGATAACTTCCCAATTATAACCCATTAAACAAAATTAAATTTTTCTTAATTTCAAACTTTTAACAATAAACAACATGCATTAAAGATAAATTATTGCCACTTTTTAAAAAGTGTTTTGATGTCAGCTTTGTTTCTCGATGTTTGTCGGTGTATATATACAACTTATACTATGGATTTGCATTGCATATGCTTTTAAATAATAATGTTTTTAGACATTTGACAAGTTTTTCTATCTTTTCTGTTATAGTATATTTTTTTTAAAAATTCAACTGTTAAATTTTATACCGCTGGTGAATATAGCTAGTTTGTCATTTTCAGCATTCGTTTAATTGTTTATTTCACAAGTTGTACCGCAAGAGTGTGCAGCGACTTTTTCATTTTCGTATCACGACACCTCCCGCAGTCTTAGGTCGAATCCCAAGTAAACGTAGTTACATGTAAAGCTATTTAAGCAGGAGGTGCTTACTGCCATATACCATTTTTGAATTATTTTATGGTTAAATTTAAAAAATGGTATATGACACTTACCATTCCATAGAACCCAACCTTACTTCCTTTGTGGAAGTTCAATCTTTAACTTAATTTGCCAGTTTTCAAAGTTTTAACTTTGCTAAATATTGCGATTTGGACATACATCGGTAAGTTAGTTTTTGGAATTGACAAATCTAGTCGTGGTAAGTTCGATACACTGATTTTCCATCACAACCACCCCCTGATAACCGAGTCAAAGAATCTTGACTGGGGTTAATATTTTTTCTATTGTCATCTTTCCTTTTCTATTTTTCTGTTTGCATACTTCTGCTCCTTATGATGTACATGTTTAACAGTTAATACGGATAGTTTGTACCACGAAACAAGATGCTTACAAATCTTTCAAATTATTAAAGCAGGAATATTGAAAGCTAAGTCTTATCAAGGCCTTCAAAAAGTTTTTTGACCGCCATTATCAATATTATTAAGTGTTATGTCTCTGTATTACCCTTCCGGAGCACCCGGCCTCACTTCTCTGGTGGAAGTTCACGTGTCTAACCTAATTTGTCAGTTCCAAAGTTTTTACTTTGCTTCTGGATTGTGATTCGGACATGGATTAGTCTGTTTGTTTTTGATTTGGTTAGTTGAACTAAAATTTTTATAAACACCGTAGTAGTGAATAGCTGATAAATCGTCATTTTCCATGAGATGTTTATTACTAGTACATATGTATAAGTTTTATAATAGCATTTAAGTATATTAGTATGTTAACAGGTGCATTACAAAATATAACATATGGACGTCACTGTGGTTCTAATGTTTTTAAACCATCGTAATCTGTCTTCATATATAATTAGGAAGCAATCCGGAAATTTGACGTCATATATTCATGTTTTTACACACTTAATTTTTGGAACCATACGACTATAAACAATGATTAATGAAGATAAAAATTATATGGTAGCGCACTATTAATTTTAGTCAATCGTTATACCTACATGTCTTTCATTTAACCCATTTTTGGGGACATTGTCTTTACAAATAAGTTCCATCTTCATTTTTTTCATCCGGAATCAATATTCTGCAAAATTCTAAATGATACCGTTGTTGCAAGGAAAGTTAACAAATTTTGTTAAATTGAAGCCATTTGGGTTACAATTATGTTTCATCGGTGTCTTTTAGAAGAAAGTGAGTTTGATATCTGATTTTTCGTATCATAGAATTTTGAAAAATCCGATTTTTGGTAGACATCAACTGTTTTCTTAATTCAACAAATTTTACACATGTATTTTGAAAAATAAATTTAGAATGAGAAATCATCGAGGCTGGAATATCAGAATGCATCCTCAGGAAAAAGTATTTCGTGCAAAATTTGACTTACATTACAAAAGTTATTCTTTAAAACTGTCATTTACCCTTCTAGTATTGCATATCAGTGAAGGGGTGGAAAACTCGGGTTTCTAAATATAATATTCTGTTTGAAACTAATACCCATCATGTACGTATGAATATAGGTATTCTAAGTTTAATGTTGTTGTACAAACGAAAGACATAGACATTCAGTATCCATTCATGAAGTGAACTGACGAATGAGCTGCCATGACGAAGCAATGTGTAAAATATTGTTTTTCATCTTAAAGTAAAAGTTATACTTAGGTCAACATATGATTTTTGTGAATTGAATAAAAGGAAGGTGTTAGATGACACCAAAACTTTGTTACAACTGATGGAGTTATTCAAACCTTGTAGAATTACCTGGTATTTAAGAAAAGTTCCACCTCTTTCTTAATTGGCGATTGCTTTTAAAACAGGCGGGTGTAGCTAGCTAAACTTGAGGTCTTCTTCCGGAAGTTCACGTGTCTAACCCGACTCGTCATTTCCAAAGTTTTTACTTTGCTTCTTAATTGTGATTCGGACATGGATTAGTATGTTTGTTTTTGGTGTTTTATTTTTAAATGGCATATATTTTTTACTTACATGTCAAATTGCGTCCCTTATATGCCAGATTGCTTCCCTTATCCGTTTCAATGCTTCCCTTATGTGTGGATTGCTTCCCTTATCATATGCCGTTAGGTTGTTTCCCTTATATATATATTTTTTCAATCCTCTTCATTAAATATTATTTTTTGTCTGGTTGATTAATGTTTTTTTATTAATATTTCAAGTCATAATGACTTTGAACTTTTTAAAAACAAGCAAAAACGCGATTGTCAGTCGAATTGTCCTTGAACATTTCCGCATTGTTTATTCTTCTCAACAAACATGAGTAAATAATACACAATTCCTCGAAAAATAATAAATATCACAATGTAACGATGTTACACAATTTTAAACATCTAAATAATGCAATAAAACAAGATGAACTTACAACAGAAAAAAAGTGATTGCAATTAAAAACCGTGTACTTGGTAACAGTGAACTAACACGCAGTATTTCAGGTCATTGGTCACATGGAAAAAACAACCAACCAAAATAGGACAAGACAAAAGACAAATATTGGGACACCTGGCACCGGTTTCACGATCAGTCCTTAGCTAAGATTTTTCTTAACTTAAATTTAGCACATCTCTTTTTTGAACTACTGATGAATATGGTTTGTCAACACTAATGCAAATGTTTTAAACTAGAAGTGATCTTAAAAATGACACCTTAAACTCCTGAGTATCTTGAAAATTAACAAAATTATAAAGATATGCAATTTTGCAAAAGTTAAGTGAAGCAAATCCTAGCTAAGGAATGATTGTAAACCGGGGCCTGATGATAATACTCGCTAGTTTGGACAGACATTGAAGGTTAGTATGGGTTTAGTACTTTTACAGTACCTAAGTCATCTTACTCTTGTACAATAAGCGATCCATTTATGAATTAAAATTAGCAGTATTTTACAAATTAATTATTTTTCAACCTTTTATGCACTGGTCCGAATGAAAAGTTTGGAGCCCCCCCCCCCCCCCCCCCCCCCCCCCCCCCCCCCCCCTATAAATTGATACAAAAGCGCATATAAAGACTAAAAGACTAAAAGACTTGAAACGTAACTAAATCGTTTGTATGACTTTTAAAATATTAATAATCAAATAAAATTTTACTCATAAATGTGAATAAATGCCTGTTGTATCTGTATTTTATAATACTTATGACATCCATGAAAATGAAAAATTATTCGTTTCATTTTATCATTATTACAAAAATTGTGATGTTATAAATATGTAATGTTATATCTGTTTGTAGTAGCCGATTGTTATAAAGTTAAGGAAATGATTAGACCTCTTCCAAGTACATGAATTTACACAGTTGGTACCATTTTGTTATTTAGATCCGTTTGCCTGTCCAAGAAGGTAGTTTTATGTTTTTTCTCAGAATATGTCAAGATATTGTTAATAGTGGTTTTTAAATGAGCAAATATTTTTTTTTTATATCGTTCCATAATAATCACAATTTTTTTATGTTTTCTGTCCACCATGTTTTCTATGATTTACATTTTTTCTATTGTCAACTTTCCTTTTCTATGCAGCATTATACCGGCTTCTTTTTTGGTGTATTTGTTTCACAGATTATGCGCTATGGTAGAGCTTGTTCTCACTACGGGAACTTTATTTTTATTCAACGATGCAAGCTGCCTACAAATAAATTGTTGGCGCAAGGATATTGTAAGTCTAGGCTTATTTAAACGCCCTCACATAAATTCATGGCAATCATTTCAAAATTGTTGATAAGTTTCTGTATCCAAAATTATCATTTGGCTTCCCATGTTCTTATGTTCCTTTCGTTCCCATTTGTATTACAAACGTGGTGAGTGTAGCAAGCTTAACAGAGGTGCTGTCTCTTCCAGTGTACCCAGTCTCACTTCCAATCTTATTTACCAGTTTTAAAGTTTTTGTTTTGGATTTACAAGTTTCCTGTTTTAGATCTATATTGATGCAACAAATCATTACAAAACATAGCACTTTTTTCTTCAGGGACTGGTTACTCAAAGCTCTGCAACATTAAGCTATTCTTCAGTGAAAAAATTATCTTTTGCATTAGCTACTGTTTGAGAATCATTCCAAAAAATAGTGCATAAATAATTGACAACTTTTTGTGTAACTCGTCTATCTACAAAGAACTATGTTTTGAATATTCCCTAATGAACCCATTAAGTAAACCGACGGTGAGTACAAACCCGGGTCAACAAAATGCAAAGAACGAGACACATCCAAAAATAAATCACAACCAAAAACCAAGTCACAACCAATAAGTCACAACGAAGACAAGATGTAATCAACAAATCACAATCAAAAATAAAAATACAAACAATGACCAAAAACAACCAAAACTCAAAACACAAGATGAACACAAATTAGTAATTTGACCATTTTTATAATACTACCGTCTAGAAGAGAAGAGTCAACAGCCATGTTGGCAAAATGGTATACATTTGTGTGACTCAAACAGCTACTTTTATATAGCCATTTTTATTCAATTAGTAGCAGCAACAGTGGTAGGTAGTAGAATAAAAAAGATTAAACAATATAAAATAAGGATTTACTCAATCGTTAGATATCTCTCTCGGATTTCATATCTTCTCAGGATAATGAAGTTTCATAACACCTAGACACCATATAGCTATTTAACAAACGGAAGTGAAACAAGGATGAAAGTCAAAGTTTTTGACATCTTAAAGGCAGCCAACAGCACATTCAAAACATTTCGTACAGTTTACAGATTGTTAGTCCAAATGGTTTCATTAGCCTTTTGTCTTTTCCCGTCTTTTTTACTTTTTACCATAGATGAATCACTCTACTATTGTTCCCACAAAGTCTAATCTACACGATAGTAAATCAAATATTCCCAAAAAAAAACTTGAAAAATGACACCCGGTGTCATCTGAATATTGTAATATGTTACAGATCAGGGGATGTCATAGGTGACGTAAATCATATACACAAAGACAACACAGAAAAATGTAACAGCAACGTCAGACTTCACAGATTCTACACAGGCAACGTCTTGTTAACGTATCCCTACAGGGTATGCAGAAAGTTTGAACATGCATGTATTTGATAAATAAAGTACAATAAATGTACATCGTCAAGTTTTGCATACATATAACTTTATTTTATAGTTCTACACAGTCCAAGGCTTGTTGAATTGGTTATACAGGGTAGTCAGAAAGTTTGAAAATACTTGATAAATAAATTACATTACAATATACAACGTTAAGTTTCTGATACAAAGAACCTGCATTATATTTAGACTCCACAAGCTCTACACAGTTCAAGGCATGTTGACTTGTCCCTACAGGGTATTCAAAATGTTGTAATAAAAAAAAACAACATACTAATCCATGTCCGAATCACAATCCAGAAGCAAAGTAAAAACTTTTGAACTGACAAGTTAGGTTAGACATGTGAACTTCCAGGGAAGTGAGTCCGGGTGCTCCGGAAGGGTAAGCACCTCCTGTTTAGCTAGCTACACCCGCCACGTGTGTAATCAAAATTGTGTGAAAGGAACATGGAACTATGAGACGTCAAATATATCCAGGGCAATCCTGGACACAGAGACATCAAACTTATCAACAAAACTGTGATGACGGCCATAAAACTTTTTGAGGGCCTTGATAAGCCTAGTATATATATATATATATATATATATATATATAATATAATATATATATATATATATATATATATATATATATATATATATATATATATATATATATACTTATACATGCAATATCGCAAGAAAGATTATTCACATTTGATTGCCAAACCTCTTTTAACAAAAAATCACACAGAGGCACGTCTTGTTTGCCGTGTCCATACAGGGTTTTCAGAAAGTCTTCAAGTATCTGGTAACTAACTTTCCACGTTCTAGATTCTAGCATTATATACGTAGGCTGATTCTCATGTGGGCTGTTCTAAAAGCTTGAACACTTTTGATGACGGCCAAAAAAATGAAATTGGAAAAGTGTTCATGATCAACGCATATCGAGAAGTATGATGTTTTCGTGTCCAGAATAACTCTGGATTTACTTGACGTCCAATAGTTCCATGTTCCTTCCACTTTCATTACCCACGTGGCGGATGTAGCTACATAAACAGAAGGTGCTTACCCTCCCTCCGAGCGCCCGGTCTCACTTCCCTGGTGGAACGTCATGTGCTTATCCTAATTTGCCGACTTAAATGTTTTATTTTGTTTAAGGTTTTTGCTTTCGGATTGTGGTTGGAACAAGGATTATGTTTGGGCGTCTTTGGACGGACCCCGGATATGATAACAATGTACTTCTTGTACTTTTACTTTTACACACCCTGTAGTGGGTTCGAAAACTCAAGATAATTAGTCCCATCTTTGTCAAACAAGACATAACTCACATATGCTTGGATACCTGTCAGATTGGACGTACAGCTGTTCAGAATATGTTTGCATACATAATTTACAACATTTTTGAATAATTGGTTTAGCGGGGTCATAAACAAAGAAAACAGAGTTCTTTGGACTTACAAACACCCATTAATCTTACACTGACTTTATATGACCAAGGAAAAGTTGTAAAGAGTTGCCTGATGATTTCATGATGACTAAATTCTTGCAATTGTATCTTAAATCTGGCGATGGGGATAAAATTTTCGCAGAAACTGTATTATATTTCAAATAAAGCTTAGCATGGGGTTCAGTCAGACTCTTGGCATTTAAAATACTCCAGATATATCACATATACAAGGCCATCCATTTACCCGCTGCTCCGGGTGATAAATGGAAGCGGTACGAGATGATAATCTAAGCACAAGTATGTTTCAATGAGAAGTGATAAGGTTCCGGATAGCAGGGAACTAAACTCCTTTGTGAATTAGGTTTCTAAAAACTTAGTAGACTGAAGTAACTAGCAGCTTAAATACGTATATACAAGAACGAATCGACAAAAATACAGTCCAACTGCAATAAAGGCCACCTCTATATAAAGCCCCCCTGCTTATAAAGGCCAGTAGAACCGTACCCTAATTGTTCTTTATTCCTATTATTTGAACTTGTATATATAAAGGTCACCTGTCCATAAAGGCCACTTTTACTCGTTCCTTTGTGTGACCTTTATTGACAGTTTTGACTATATTCACCTGTTCATTGTATCGACAATTCAGTAGAATGATGGTTAAGTTCCATTTTCGTGTTAGGTATTGTCTATTATTTTCCCACAATTACCCCAGTTAAACTCTGTACATACACTCTAGTGCAATCTATGCTCAACAAAAAAAACTTAGAGACCGATGTAAAATTTGAAATAAAAATAAAAAACTAACAAATATAAAACCTATCTATAATTTGTTCTTGTTATGTTTTTGTTTCACATGATGTAATGAAGTAATTGTTTTTATGCATGAAATTTAATCTCTTAATGAAATTACAAAAAGTGTAAAGTTGAAATGACATAAATAACGTTCTACAAAATTGAATAATGTTTTTGATCTGATTTGTTGAGTATATACATTGTATTATTTACATATATGATACCATTGTGTGTCAGGCTGTTGGTCAGAAACAGTAGACAGCCACAAAATGTCAATCCCATCGTAATAAATAAAACTTATGTTCATAAATCTCAATTTTTGCAATTTCAGAATAAAACATAAAAATTACATGTAAAAAATACAAAAATGATGTATGAACACATTTTGTAATTAAGACAATTGCAAAAAACAATTGGAAGGTTCTGACAAGTATTTATGAAATGTTGGTTAAAATGCTTATTTTTGCTACTCTATCGTTTACTCCTTATTTTAAAATTCTGCTTATGTAATACAAGTCTGCTAGCGGGCATACGCTTACTTATACGGTTATTTCATTGAAGAAAACGTTAAAAAATATGTTGAAGCTCTATTAATGCATTCCATTGTTTAAGGGCGTTTATACGACTGCCACACAGTGCAGTTAAAGCATTGAACATAAAAAATAGTCATGATTTTGAAAATAACAACTTATATTTAATATGCATGTATTCAAGGTTTTTTTCATTTTTTTTAAAAAAGTATTAGCCCCTAGCTATTCATGAGAATCACAATAAAATATATCAATGAGGAAGTCTCGAAAGATTTCGTCTGTCGCACAACTATTTCTTAATGTCTCTACGTAAACGTTTCCAGAAGGGTTAAAGGAGTGACGACTCCAGACGAAATGCGTTTGCTCGTCCAGACGTACGTATACTTTGTCATCGCTCTAACAGTGCTATTTCTGAACGGAATTTCACAAACTTGAGTGTGGTGATATCTTGGAGTAATTCGTGTTTCATAACATGCATTAAACTATTTACTTTATAGTTATTGTTCTTCGTTTATATGACGTCATATGTTTTGTCAGGGTTCTAACAAATTTATTTCTAGATGTCTTGTTATTGTCTTGAATCGTCTTGTAAAAACACGCCCAATGTGAAATCTTAAAATGGTCAGTGCTAAAAGAATGTCCATGATATGTACAGTCTTTTTTTTTTTTAAGTTCTGCACAAGACAAGTCATAAATTCGAAAATAGTACCAGAAAAAAACTCATAATTTTACCCATTAAGCTAGAGCATCATTTCATTAATATTAAACATCAAAATCAACCAAAGAGTAAGTTGCAAACACCTCGTCTCTACAACGTTTTGATGATTGGGAAGATTTTGTCTTTCACGCGTCTGAGGGTTCGACTGTGGGTTCGACTCTGTATACGAATTACTAAGGTATTTGCTGATTTGTTAAGTGTTAAAAATCCCAATAAATTATTCAACATAAAACAGATTTTCGTCGTTTAAACATTAAATTTAAAGTTTTTGCTAAAATAATTTGATAACATTTTAATTCAGCTAAAGGAACAGAAGATATTGTATACAGTGACATTCCATCAAACACTGATATTTATGGAAGATTGTAATCACTTTTATTCGATAATTCACAGAGTCACTTTTATTCCGATAAAGTATGCTATGTATTCCTAATGTAAATTATGGAATAATAGTAATAACTGTGTGCAATAGATATTGAGCCAGGTGGTCATATAGGGTTTGGTACTTTGTTGGACACCATTGGTATGCTCTAAGTCAATCCCATAACTAGAAAATGAGGCATTGTTTTTGTTAATATGCATGTGAAATTTTTGTGTATTCTTATAGAGGTATGTTATAATCTGATGGGGACATGACAACGGAGATGTCAAATTTAACAAGTGACCTGTTAAAAACAAAATGTTTTTGCATAATGTAAAAATAAAAATTCTGCTATACATGTCCATAAAGATTTTACACGAATTTTGAGATTTTACAAATGACGATGTAACTGTCAAGTCGCTTATGGAAATGGTTCTACAATCAAAAACAGGTTATGAAAAAACCGTTTAATTGTAGACAACTACTAACGTATTATTACCCGTTTGTATCAGCAGAAAATTTGTTTCCACTTTTCATTTTCATCATTTAGTCTTATATCAATATAAACATAAAAAATTCATTTTACCATTCGTTTTTTTTTTTCATTTTACCTACAGATAAATACCAAATGAATAAAGCGAAGTTTAGCATAACAGCATGTTTTATTAATATGTTCTGTGCAATCAACAACATGGATTGTTACCGATAAAAGAATGAAGCATGCAATCAATATAAAACAAATTTTATTTCTAATCCAAACAAACAAACCAAAAAAATCCATATCCAAACAACAAACCCAAAGCAAAGCAAACCATTAATGCTGGGAAATAAGTTAAACATGCGAACTTCCGCCAGTAAGGTCGGTGCGTCGGAAGGGTCAACAAAAACTGGGAATGAAAAGAACATGGAACTTCTATTGGAGGTCAAATAGATCGAGGGTAATAACATAATACTTATCAATATTGTGATCACGGCCATAAAACTTTTTGAGGGCCTTAATAAGCGCCTGGGTTTGCGATATCCTTGTGTCAACAGTTTATCTGTAACAGCTTGCGTTGTTGTATAAAGTTCCCGAAGTGGGAACAAGCTCTACTGTGAAACAAATACACCAAAAGCAGAAGAAGCCGATATATTGCTGCATAGAAAACGGGAATTTAGTATTCATAATTTGAAAAATAAACGCGATGGCTATTTTATACCGAATTTAATCATAAAAGTCAAGTGAAAACATTGACTGAACATGCATGCTTAAAAATTTGAAGTCACGTGTGAAGGTGAAAATAATAAACTAAAGCTTTTTGACAGATTTTAGAGTTATTTTTCACACTTCGTGGACTGTTAATTCTATTATGACAAAGTGTACCACATTTAACTCGTCACTATGGTGACCGATTTTTTTCGTGACTTTTGCTCTTTTTTTTGCTTTGCGTTTTGTGGTATTTTCACTTTTGGCTTGAAAATTCGCAAAACGAAACAAAAATGTCACAAATCAGCAACCATGCAATAAAGTTGTATATAGATTACGACTTGATAGTTAAAATTTAACGTTTGATACGGGATAATTTTTTTAAACAAATCTTAGAAATAAATCATATTTGTTATGATTAAGTGAAGTAAATTGTGATCTATTATTTAATTTTTTTTTAATTTTTTAATTTTTTTATTTTTTTATTTTATTTTTTTTTTTTTTTGTGTGTGTAATTATTTATCTGATTATTAAATCAGCGTTGTGATAAAGAATGAATCGTCGACTATTCATCAACATCACTTTTGCTGTCTCTATATTATAATAACATGTACATAAATGCTAATTTTTTATATACAAAATATATATAAAATAGGTGCAGACTAATAAATTACAATCAGCAAAGGCAACACAAAATTTGCAAAGAACAAACTACAACAAGATGAAGATAAAGAGCACACTTAATATTCAGATAAAGTAAACCAAGAAACTTTGCAATATATAACGGACGTTGAATTAGAAATACCAGGATTCAGGATGAAATGACAGCAAAGAGCAAAGAGATATAAAAGGTATATTGCTTGTTTGATACTTGTCCTAGAGAAAGGTGTAACAAACCCAATTACCTATAATTTCAAATGAAGCCCAGCATGAAAAGCGTTGCTAATTGTGATGCAATTATTGATTAACGTTAATTAAGCGTTGTCACTTCAACCTTGACCGAACAGAAATTGGTATGTGCATTTTCCTAATTAACATCTACAAATCTCACAATCTGCCGACGTCCCATAGTCACACAATTTTGATTACACACGTGAAGGGTGTAGCTAGCTAAACAGGAGGTGTTTACCCATCCGGAGCACCCGGCCTCAATTCCCTGGCGGAAGTTGACGTGTTTAATTTTATTTGTCGGTTTTAATTGTTTTACTTTTTTATCCTTTTTAACCTTTATCGATAAATACTTGTGGTGTTCTCATCGTAAATTTTGTTTAGCTACATTTCAATTGGAGTCCTGATAATTTTCTCATGGTAAACATTACTACATATCTACTCGTTTAGTTTTAATATTGATAATGTCAGATTTTGACAAAGCTTCATTGTTGTTCCTCTATGTCCATATTTCAGTTTATTTTTCTTTATACTTATAACAAAATGCTTAGTAATAGTGAGAAAATATAAAATTTAACAAATATGTGGGTATTAGTTAAAAGGCATTCAGTGTAACAAAACAAACATATGATGTTACTATTTGTAAATAAACATTGCGGTACTGGACACGTGTTTTTTACCCATCTAATACCATACAGGTGGTGTATTTGAAAGCATCAACTTTTTTATGTAAACAATTTTTCATAACCTCTTTTATTACGCACACTATACAATTATTGTCTTTTGATGAGATGGATAGGGGATTATACGTACAAATTAATATTCACCGAGACTGGTGAACTGAGGTGGATTTTTTTGGTCTGGTCCGTATAATACTATATCTATAATATAAACTTCAAAACGAGATCTTTGTGTAATCAGCAAAATGATCGAAATCATTGGCATTACTTAAGATGTTCATCAAATCGGTAAAGACGGTTTTAAAAGCTCTTTTAAATAACTTCTTATTAGTGTAACTAAAATTGACCAATCAGAGAAAAGGAACCCCCTCAGTCATATATAAAAGACAATACTGTTTTCTTATTCCCGTTTAATATTCTCCAACTCCCTGGCTTCTATGTTAACTCATAGTGTCTGGCAAATGCGCATTTCGAAAATATTCTTATTTCATAAAATATGGAATAACTATATTCTTTGATAATTTTTAACGCCAATTTCATCTTTCCCTGACGTTTATGGTAAAAATACTCCCGAGTTACGATAAACTGTATTTGGTGTTGTAACTTAAGCATTTACAAATTGCTAGCGAGCGTTTGTAGTGGTGCCGCTTACATCATTCCAAAGAACTGCAGCATACTGTTTACCATAGAACCCGTCCAGCTTTTTGCTTTCCACTGAAAATACTGATGTTAAGAAATTAAATTATACTATAAGTTGAACAAAAGTGTCTTGGTAAATTTATGTGTTTATACTACGTGTACTCGCAGTAGCTTATAACGTGCTTACGTTGTAATTATTACGCGTGCACGTGATAGCTCGGGACATGAAAAAGTTCTGAAACATAGTTTGTCTCTTAGGGTAAAATAATATTTACTACATGCGTAGTGTGTTCCTAATTTGCCATGGTTACTACGTGCATTCAATATACAATGTATAAAAGTATATATTTACGTATGCCACTTCTGTGTCGCCTTGTGAAATCATCCACGTCAAATACATGTAAATATATCAATCTTGTGTAAATATCATGAACAGGAGGTGCTTACCCTTCCGAAGCACCCGGTCGCACTTCTTTGGTGGAAGGTCACGTGTCTAACCTGATTTGTCAGTTTAAAAGTTTTTACTTTGTTTTTTGATTGTGATTCGGATATGTATTAGTATGTTTGTTTTTGATAAACATTAGTATCAATTCGTTTTTACTTGCATGATGACATTTCGATTCCTTAATGAAGCGTCTGAACATTTTGATCATAATTTTTAAAGATGATATGCCAATTACGCCATTCGAATTCGCAACAAAAACTCAAGTGGCAGGGAGTGTTATGTTCTACATATATATCAAACGTCTCCGGTAAACAATAATCATAGTTTTACCTATGATCATGATATAAAAGTATAATTATTATACCTGAATCTTTACTAGTACAGCCGAGAAGATCGCGTGATAAAGTAAATTAGATGTCTGGTATAAAGTATCCCCGGGCCAAATTTTCCATGTCAATTAACAACATGTTTAAGATGATCATCAGTACAAATTAATTCTTTTGGCAATGGCTAAAGGTAAATATCTGTGGTATTATATTACAAATGTTGCAAGTCATCATATAAACACGCTTTTATTTAACTGATTGTTGTATTTATATTGTATAATGCAGCGATTTGTAGGAATTTCATTTAGCGGACTTTGGTCATTTGTATGTCACTTTCTAGTTTTGTGGAATTTCCATTTAGCGGACTTGGTCATTCATATGTCACTTTCTAGTTTTGTGGGAATTCCATTTAGCGGAATCGGTCGTTCGAATTCCATTTAGCGGAATCGGTCATTTGTATGTCACTTTCTAGTTTTGTGGGAATTCCATTTAGCGGACTTGGTCATTCATATGTCACTTTCTAGTTTGTGGGAATTCCATTTAGCGGACTCGGTCATTGGTATGTTACTTTCTAGTTTTGTGGGAATTCCATTTAGAGAACTTGGTCGTTCATGTGTCACTTTCTAGTTTTGTAGGAATTCTATTTAGCGGATTTGGTCATTCGAATTCCATTTAGCGGACTTGGTCATTGGTATGTCACTTTCTAGTTTTGTAGGAATTCCATTTAGCGGACTTGGTCATTCGAATTTCATTTAGCAGACTTGGTCATTCGTATGCCACTTTCTAGTTATGTGGGAATTCCATTTAACAGACTTGGTCATTCATATGTTGTGGGAATTCCATTTAGCGGAATCGGTCATTTGTATGTCACTTTCTAGTTTTGTGGGAATTCCATTTAGCGGACTTGGTCATTCGTATGTTGTGGGAATTCCATTTAGCGCACTCGGTCATTTGTATGTCACTTTCTAGTTTTGTGAGAATTCCATTTAACAGACTTGGTCATTCGTATGTTGTGGGAATTCCATTTAGCGGACTCGGTCATTCATATGTCACTTTCTAGTTTTGTGGGAATTCCATTTAGCGGACTTGGTCATTTGTATGTTGTAGGAATTCCATTTAGCGGACTCGGTCATTCATATGTCACTTTCTAGTTTTGTGGGAATTCCATTTAGCGGACTTGGTCATTTGTATGTTGTAGGAATTCCATTTAGCGGACTTGGTCATTCATATGTCACTTTCTAGTTGTGTGGGAATTCCATTTAGCGGACTCGGTCATTGGTATGTTACTTTCTAGTTTTGTGGGAATTCCATTTAGAGAACTTGGTCGTTCATGTGTCACTTTCTAGTTTTGTAGGAATTCTATTTAGCGGATTTGGTCATTCGAATTCCATTTAGCGGACTTGGTCATTGGTATGTCACTTTCTAGTTTTGTAGGAATTCCATTTAGCGGACTTGGTCATTCGAATTTCATTTAGCAGACTTGGTCATTCGTATGCCACTTTCTAGTTATGTGGGAATTCCATTTAACAGACTTGGTCATTCATATGTTGTGGGAATTCCATTTAGCGGAATCGGTCATTTGTATGTCACTTTCTAGTTTTGTGGGAATTCCATTTAGCGGACTTGGTCATTCGTATGTTGTGGGAATTCCATTTAGCGCACTCGGTCATTTGTATGTCACTTTCTAGTTTTGTGAGAATTCCATTTAACAGACTTGGTCATTCGTATGTTGTGGGAATTCCATTAAGCAGACTTGGTCATTCATATGTCACTTTCTAGTTTTGTGGGAATTCTATTTAGCGGACTCGGTCATTCATATGTTGTGGGAATTCCATTTAGCGGACTTGGTCATTCGTATGTTGTGGGAATTCCATTTAGAGGACTTGGTCATTCATATGTCACTTTCTAGTTTTGTGGGAATTCTATTTAGCGGACTCGGTCATTCATATGTTGTGGGAATTCCATTTAGCGGACTTGGTCATTCGTATGTTGTGGGAATTCCATTTAGCGGACTTGGTCATTCATATGTCACTTTCTAGTTTTGTGGGAATTCTATTTAGCGGACTCGGTCATTCATATGTTGTGGGAATTCCATTTAGCGGACTTGGTCATTCGTATGTTGTGGGAATTCCATTTAGCGGACTTGGTCATTCATATGTCACTTTCTAGTTTTGTGGGAATTCTATTTAGCGGACTCGGTCATTCATATGTCACTTTCTAGTTTTGTGGGAATTCTATTTAGCGGACTCGGTCATTCATATGTTGTGGGAATTCCATTTAGCGGACTTGGTCATTCGTATGTTGTGGGAATTCCATTTAGCGGACTTGGTCATTCATATGTCACTTTCTAGTTTTGTGGGAATTCTATTTAGCGGACTCGTCATTCATATGTTGTGGGAATTCCATTTAGCGGACTTGGTCATTCGTATGTTGTGGGAATTCCATTTAGCGGACTTGGTCATTCGTATGTTGTGGGAATTCCATTTAGCGGACTTGGTCATTCGTATGTTGTGGGAATTCCATTTAGCGGACTTGGTCATTCATATGTCACTTTCTAGTTTTGTGGGAATTCCATTTAGCGGACTTGGTCATTCGTATGTTGTGGGAATTCCATTTAGCGGACTTGGTCATTCATATGTCACTTTCTAGTTTTGTGGGAATTCCATTTAGCGGACTCGGTCATTCATATGTCACTTTCTAGTTTTGTGGAATTTCCATTAAGCGGACTCGGTCATTTGTATGTTGTAGGAATTCCATTTAGCGGACTTGGTCATTCATATGTCACTTTCTAGTTTTGTGGGAATTCCATTTAGCGGACTCAGTCATTGGTATGTTACTTTCTAGTTTTGTGGGAATTCCATTTAGCGGACTCGGTCATTGGTATGTTACTTTCTAGTTTTGTGGGAATTCCATTTAGCGGACTCGGTCATTGATATGTTACTTTCTAGTTTTGTGGGAATTCCATTTAGCGGACTTGGTCATTGGTATGTTACTTTCTAGTTTTGTGGGAATTCCATTTAGCGGACTCGGTCATTGATATGTCACTTTCTAGTTTTGTGGGAATTCCATTTAGCGGACTCGGTCATTGATATGTTACTTTCTAGTTTTGTGGGAATTCCATTTAGCGGACTTGGTCATTGATATGTTACTTTCTAGTTTTGTGGGAATTCCATTTAGCGGACTCGGTCATTGATATGTTACTTTCTAGTTTTGTGGGAATTCCATTTAGCGGACTCGGTCATTGGTATGTTACTTTCTAGTTTTGTGGGAATTCCATTTAGCGGACTCGGTCATTGATATGTCACTTTCTAGTTTTGTGGGAATTCCATTTAGCGGACTCGGTCATTGATATGTTACTTTCTAGTTTTGTGGGAATTCCATTTAGCGGACTTGGTCATTGGTATGTTACTTTCTAGTTTTGTGGGAATTCCATTTAGAGAACTTGGTCGTTCATGTGTCACTTTCTAGTTTTGTAGGAATTCTATTTAGCGGATTTGGTCATTCGAATTCCATTTAGCGGACTTGGTCATTGGTATGTTACTTTCTAGTTTTGTGGGAATTCCATTTAGCGGACTCGGTCATTGGTATGTTACTTTCTAGTTTTGTGGGAATTCCATTTAGAGAACTTGGTCGTTCATGTGTCACTTTCTAGTTTTGTAGGAATTCTATTTAGCGGATTTGGTCATTCGAATTCCATTTAGCGGACTTGGTCATTGGTATGTCACTTTCTAGTTTTGTAGGAATTCCATTTAGCGGACATGGTCATTCGAATTTCATTTAGCAGACTTGGTCATTCGTATGCCACTTTCTAGTTATGTGGGAATTCCATTTAACAGACTTGGTCATTCATATGTTGTGGGAATTCCATTTAGCGGAATCGGTCATTTGTATGTCACTTTCTAGTTTTGTGGGAATTCCATTTAGCGGACTTGGTCATTCGTATGTTGTGGGAATTCCATTTAGCGCACTCGGTCATTTGTATGTCACTTTCTAGTTTTGTGAGAATTCCATTTAACAGACTTGGTCATTCGTATGTTGTGGGAATTCCATTTAGCGGACTCGGTCATTCATATGTCACTTTCTAGTTTTGTGGGAATTCCATTTAGCGGACTTGGTCATTTGTATGTTGTAGGAATTCCATTTAGCGGACTCGGTCATTCATATGTCACTTTCTAGTTTTGTGGGAATTCCATTTATATTTTAGCGGACTTGGTCATTCGTACATGTATGTCACTTTCTAGTTTTGTGGGAATTCCATTTAGCGGACTTGGTCATTCATATGTCACTTTCTAGTTTTGTGGGAATTCCATTTAGAGGACTTGGTCATTCGTATGTCACTTTCTAGTTTTGTAGGAATTCCATTTAGCGGACTTGGTCATTCATGAATATGTCACTTTCTAGTTTTGTAGGAATTCCTTTTAGCGGACTTTGGCCATTTGTATGCAACTTTCTAGTTTTGTGGAAATTCCATTTAGCGGACTTGGTCATTTGGATGCCACTTTTTCGTTTGTGGGGGGGATTCCATTAAGCGGACTTGGTCATTCATATGTCGCTTTCTAGTTTTGTGGGAACTCCATTTCGTGGACTTGGTCATTCATATGTCACTTTCTAGTTTTGTGGGAATTCCATTTAGCGGACTTGGTCATTCATATGTCACTTTCTAGTTTTGTGGGAATTCCATTTAGCGGACTTGGTCATTCATATGTCACTTTCTAGTTTTGTGGGAATTCCATTTAGAGGACTTGGTCATTTGGATGCCACTTTTTCGTTTGTGGGGGATTCCATTAAGCGGACTTGGTCATTCATATGTCACTTTCTAGTTCTGTGGGAATTCCATTTAGCGGACTCGGTCATTCATATGTCACTTTCTAGTTCTGTGGGAATTCCATTTAGCGGACTTGGTCATTTGTATGTTGTGGGAATTCCATTTAGAGGACTTGGTCATTCATATGTCACTTTCTAGTTTTGTGGGAATTCCATTTAGAGGACTTGGTCATTCATATGTCACTTTCTAGTTCTGTGGGAATTCCATTTAGAGGACTTGGTCATTTGGATGCCACTTTTTCGTTTGTGGGGGGATTCCATTAAGCGGACTTGGTCATTTGTATGCCACTTTTTCGTTTGTGGGGGATTCCATTAAGCGGACTTAGTCATTTGTATGCCACTTTTTTCGTTTGTGGGGGGATTCCATTTAGCGGACTTGGTCTGTTTGGATGCCACTTTTTTCGTTTGTGGGGGATTCCAATAAGCGGACTTCGGTCATTTGGATGCCACTTTTTCGTTTGTGGGGGGATTCCATTAAGCGGACTTGGTCATCTGAATGCCACTTGTTCGTTTGTAGGGGATTCCATTAAGCTGACTTAGTCATTTGTATGCCACTTTTTTCGTTTGTGGGGGATTCCATTAAGCGGACTTGGTCATTTGGATGCCACTTTTTCGTTTGTGGGGGGATTCCATTATGCGGACTTGGTCATTTGGATGCCACTTTTTTCGTTTGTGGGGGATTCCATTAAGCGGACTTGGTCATCTGAATGCCACTTTTTCGTTTGTGGGGGATTCCATTAAGCTGACTTAGCCATTTGGATGCCACTTTTTCGTTTGTGGGGGATTCCATTAAGCGGACTTGGTCATTTGGATGCCACTTTTTCGTTTGTGGGGGGATTCCATTATGCGGACTCGGTCATTTTGATGCCACTTTTTCGTTTGTGGGGGATTCCAATAAGCGGACTTCCAGGGGCGTAGCTGGGATGTTTATGATGTGGACGCCTAAAGAGGGCAGGGGGTTTAGGGGCCGCCCTGATGCGAATTTTCGGCCCTCCAGGGCGCTATTTATCAGAAATTTTTCTTATAATTTTATGTTTTGCTGTGGTAGTTTTTGTCGTTCTTTTGAGGACTGGTTCGGTTACTTATACCCTCAGGTTTATCTTGTTTATCTGGAGTCTGCTGTTGAGCTGCTGGACTAACTTCGCTCGAGTTATCGGCTTTTGAAGCCGAGAACATTTCAATTGTTTTGCCATGCCGGCAAAGTCAAGACAACACCGGAACCGCACCTCAGAGGCTATCGAAGTCAGGTATAAACCGAAT
>CM037857.1:37481113-37483613 GCA_021292105.1 Anadara kagoshimensis
TGTGAATGCTGATCCCGTACTTGATTTCGGTAAACGTTCTGATTGGCTAAAAGTTAAAGTACATAGGGATAAAAGATTCAAACAATCAAAAGAAGATTGCTTTAGCCAATCAGAACGTTTACCGAAATCTTGCATTTTACTAGAAGGGGGTTTTACCGGAATAAATGCGACATTCCGGAATAGTTAGACACTTTCCGTAATCTTTGCAAAAATCCGATATATTAAGATCAAATCCGGAAATTTTAGACAAAATCCGAAATAATCAGACAAAATCCGGAATAGTTGGTCAAAATCCGAAATAATTAAAATATTTTTTACGGTGAATTTTAGGGATTCTAAAAATTCCGGTAAGTGTCTGATTATTCTGGTAACTTGTCTGATTATTTTACTGTAAAAAAAACTGATTATCACGGTAATAGTCAAATTATTCCGGCAAATGTCCAATTATTACGGTAATTTTTTTTTAAATAATTGGGCATTTGCCTAAATAATTAGACTTTTACCGTAATAATCAGTCTTTTACCGGTATAATCGGACAGTTACCGAAATGTTTAGATTACGGAAAACTTACCGTAAACAAAATAGAACAATTATTCCGGATTTTGCCTGATTTCGCCTGATTATTCCGGATTTGGTCTGATTATTCCGAATTTTACCTGATTATTCCAGATTTATCTGGTTTATTCCGGATATGGTTTGATTATTCCGGATTTGGTTTGATTATTCCGGATTTGGTCTGATTATTCCGGTAAACCCCCTTCTAGTGTTTCTTGCAACATTAGTTTTTTGAAGATGTTGTTCTGACCGGTTTGAGATGCATTATAGTAACATCTAGCTCAATGATGAACACAGTTTAGCCAACATGAAATATGCTATCAATAAGTATTAAGTATTTTCAAAAATCTTATGATTGTCTTTTTAAACCTTCTAAAACCAGTAATCTCGCGTGTGTAGCCTTATGTGAAATGCACCGACAACATACCTAATATCCAATGACTAAATCCGGATAGATGGATTCTAATATCTGCATGTTAACATCACATTAGACAACTTATATAACGTGTAATACTTCATCGTGGCTCAATTCACTTGTAAACCAGACAAACAAGAATAAATTAACTATTTCACCGAGTACTGCTGTACAGCTCGGAATGATTTCCGTGTGTACTGGCTGTGTGTGGCGGTCATGTTTAAACCAGACGTATTTGGCATGTCAAACGCGAAGGGATCACGGACAGTTTACTTCGTTTTCCTACTCAACTGCATCGTAATAAAAAAAAACATGACTCGAAATTATTTTAACATTTTGTCATTGGTTAGCTTAGTTTTTTTTCAAAATCATCACGTGATTTAGAGGTCCGCTCTATTCTCATTATTATGATTATAATAATAATATAATTATTATTATTATATTATTATTATTATTATTATACATTCTTTATAAAACAGAAGACCATATCATAATCTTGTTTAACTCGTCCATTCCGCTGTAATATGATCCAACCCCCTGCTAAGCTCGGATGTAAGTTTGAAAAGCATATAAATGAGAATATCTGCAGAAATATTTCAAATATTTTCTTATTTAATATCAAAACACAACAGTTTTTTACAAGATTCACACATATTTAACATTTGTATAGTCGGATGTTTTACTTAACACATCTATAGACCTATCATACGTATCTACTACAATTCACACTTGATTATTATGTTTTTCCAATAATTGATCAGATGTATAATTTAACTTGTGATCTTTAATTGGATTATATATATATACATATATTTTAGATGTTAACAACGCCTTATGTAAAGCTACAGAAGGATTCCTTGTGCATGTGCATTCAAAGAGAGAGAAGTGTGACAGTACCGTGTGGAGTGTGTTATATTACAAAGGTATTTGTATCTCCGTGTAGCCTAGGAGATACATCAAAACATAGCACTTCTTTCAGGATCATTATATTGTATTATATTATTCCAACTCTTCAACATATATGTGACCATGCCCACCAAAATCACATATAATCTACATCCCTCTGTCATATACCACTTTTTGAATTTAATCATAAACTATATTCAAACAGTGGTATATGACACCTCTTAGCTCCATAAACACAAGTCTTAGCTACGTCACTGTCTATGTACAAGTTTTTAGCTACGTCACTATGTACAAGATCTTAGCTACGTCACTGTGAATATACACTGCTTCGTTGTCTTTTCCCTATTGATAAGGTAAAATTGCATGTGGTCAGGGTGAATTCAACCAGGTGCCTTGTTACGCCACATAGCGGTGTTGCCGCATAAACGTGTTCCAACACGTCTATGCGGGGAATTTCAACGCATAAAGAGAAAGCTTTTATGCGGCAAAAAGGCTACATTCCGCCGCATAAAGAAAACAATTACTATCATCACCTGCATTTACACCTCCATCATTATTACCACCTTCACATAAACACCACCACCATCGTGATGATCATCATCATTATTATTATTATTATTATTA